>BQNB010055057.1:0-39275 GCA_026074375.1 Tanacetum coccineum
TATTGTGCAGGTAACGGTCTAAAACGAACAAAACCAAGCACGAGATTGGAAGAGCTAAAAAACAAAGCTGAAGGCATATTCAGTTTTTATGGGCCAACCCGTACCCATTTTAATGGGCCGGGTCAGCCCATTATAACTTGAAATATATAAATCCTTAAGCCTTATACATTTTAATACAAGTCCAAAATTCATAATACCATAAATCCTTTACTCCATTTCCTGGCCCAAATCCTTAATCTAATCAAAGCCCAATCCAACCCGAGCCCAAGTCAATGTTATAAACACAGGGTCAACACAAGTTAATATTACTGTTTATCTCTTTCACCCCTTCCCTCCCTTTTTTACACACAAACCAATTAACCAGGTAAAACCACTCCACTCCCCACACGAACCCTTTTAGAAGGAGCCCCTGCCGTGTTTGACACCACCAATGACACGCTGGCAATCCCAAGGCCTATGATTGGATGATGGGACGTGTAAGAGATCTAAGGGTTGAAAAGGACAGATTGAAAGGCAGTTAACAATCAAGGGCTCAGATTGAAGATTTGGACGCTCCTCCTGAAGACCTAGAAGCTTCACATCCTCACTATAAATAGAGAGGCAATCACAAGGTAGAATTTAGTAGTTTTATATCTAGAGTAGGAGTAGGAGTAGTGTAATTTAGCTTATTTTCCAGCTTATCGTTCTTATTTTAAATGTAATTTCCTTTTAAACAATGTTATTTCCTCTTTTCATTAATGCAAATTCAGTTTACCTTTCAAATCTGTCTTAATTTCAAGTTTTACCTCTATGCAATTTAAATGTTACTTAATCATTAATAAGCTGTTCTTAATTTCTCTTTTAAGCTACTTTAAAAACAGTTTAAGTTCTCCTAAAAAACATTGTTTCATTAAATACCTATGCTATTATGGAATTTTGGATGATAAGCCAAACATGAATGGGCTTATTGGACTTTCACTAGCTCATGTAAATAAGCTGGAGCTTGTAGATAAGCTCTAAAGAGCATTTAAGCCCTTGTTTAGAGCAAAGGGCAAATGTATGTTCCATTTTATGAATTTTGCTTAATATTCTGTTTTTGCTTATTATTGCTTATTTCTGCTTAATTCTGGCTATTTGTGTTTTTCAGTCTTCATTTGGCTTGTTTGATCTAGTTTTAACAGTTTCAAAATCTGTTTTGAGTTTTAGTTAAGTTTTCATAAAAATTGTTCAAAAATCCAAAAATATGCATTATTAGTTTAGCTTATTGTCTTGTGCTTTTATTTTCTGATTTTGATGCTTAAAAGTTCTTGTTATACCTTATTATAAATCTGTTTTGCATTTTCATAAAGGTTTGCAATATGTTTTAAGTTTAAATTGGTTTAAATAGGTTTAAAAGGGTGTTCGATTAGTATGTTTAATTCATAGTTGATAACTGTTTGATACTCAATTCGTTGATCATACTTGTTAGCTTAAATATGAGTTATTAGGAGTTTAAAAAATGTTTGATTGGGTTTATTACAATTTACGGATTGGATTCATGAGTTTTTGAGTATACTTTGCATAAAAGGTTTATGTAACTGATTTGTTTAGAATTCTTAAGTGATGCATTAGAGTTCATGATTTATGTTTTGAGTTGCTTTAGTTCTGCATTTAAATGCATAGGTACTAAGATTGAGTTTTCCCTAAGGAATGTTATTTTAAAAGTTTTCAAGCCAAAACTATTTTAGGCATAGTTCTTAAATAACAGATTTCATTAACAGTTTTTCAAGTTCTTGATGATTTTGGTTATTTTTTGATGTTCATGAGCTTATTAGGATATATATTAGACCTGTTTTGAGGTTTTTGGTTGGTTGCCTTAGTTTAATTCATAGCAATCTTGTCTTAAAACTGCTTGTTCACTCAGAAAAGCCAAAAACAAGTGTGTAGTCTGTCATTTGCATTTACTTTTTCTAGCTTATTTCTTTGCTCAATTTTCTTAAGTTTAGCTTAATTGTTTTCTTCAAGTATAAGTCTCAATCTGTTTTAGGTTTTTTAGCTTTTTCCTTTAGCTTATTGTGCCTTTATCTTAGCTTAAAAACTGTCAAATGACCTTAGAGTCCATTCTTGAGTCTGCTGTCTTTATTACTTTTTAATGTTCTTAGCTTATTTGTTATGCTTATTTTTAATCTTTTAAGCTAATTAGGTCTAGCTCATTAACTGTTTTCAGCTTATTCGTTTTCATATGTGCTTATTGTGTCTTAATGCCCACAGTTTTAGCTCTAAGTTTTCTTAAGTCTTTATAAGCCATAACTGTCATTTTCAAAGTAGCTTTTTCTAGCTTATTATTAAGTTTTAGCATAAAGTCCATTTATTAAATTAGCTTATTTTTACTTACATTTTAGCTTCTTCAAAAAGAAAAATGAAAAAAAAAGTTTTATAAAAAAAGAAAGGTCACAGGTTTCGAACCTGTGACCTCTCCTTCACACACACAACGCCCTTACCATCTGCCCTGGGGACTTTTTCATTCTATGTTTGCTTTAGTTTTTATTTATACTAGTTTTAGATTTAGCTTATTTGGCTTATTTGCTTTTTAACTGCTTATTTGAAACTGCTTATTTAGTAATTTTTCTTTATAAACCACCTTTTAGCTTATAGAATTTTTATAAATTTTCTAAAAAATTTTAGGATTTAGTTTTATATTTTTAATTTCATTTTTAGTAAAAAATTCAAAAAAATATTTTCTTTATTTTAAAAATTAGTTTAATAAATTTTAGATTACTTAATTTGCATTTTATGTTTTAAAAGTTTAATTTAATAAAATTTTGTTTATCCGTTAGTACGTTAATTAATCGTTAAGTATTTAAATGTAGTTAGATTTTTAAGTTGACTTTATTTCTAGTCTAGCTTGCCTTTATGTGCTTTCCTTTTACGTTATTAGTTTTAGAATCCAAAATCAAATCTTTTATGACATTCAAGCTCGATTCCCGACATAATCGTGAATTTCCATTCACCTCTCACCGAGGAAAACGATACCCGTGTTGATTACTTATTATTCTTTCCTAAGAATAGTTTGTATGATACTTAGCTTACGTATATGTATATGTATTTATATTTTATATATATTATATATTAAGAGGGGTTTTTGAACGAACATCACCCCCGAACTACAGGGACAACTCAAAAATTTCTCACCTTTTGAAATGTTTTAGGAGCTTAAATCTATGTTTGACAAATAAGCTAGAGTGGAGCGGTTTGACCTGATCCAAACTTTCCATGCTTGCAAACCGGAGGAGGGAAAATCAGTTAGCTCATATGTACTTAAGATGAAGGGATATATGAAGCAACTGGAACGTCTTGGTTATGTGCTCCCACAAGATCTTAGTGTTGGTTAATCTTGAATGGCCTCACTAGTGACTTTGTTGGTTTTGTAAAGAACTACAATAAGCATAACATGGGGAAGACAATTGGTTAACTACATGCTCTGCTTATTGAGTATGAGAAAGGTTTACCTAAAAAGGCTGTTACACCACAAGTAATGGCGATTCAAGGTGGTAGAATCCAGAAAGTCAATAAGAAATCGCTTAATGCTAAAGGCAAGGTAAAGATAAAAGCAATGAAAAGGATAAAAGTTATATTCCTAAGCCTAAAAACCTTAAACTTTCTGCTAAAGAGCACCCGGCAAAGGATGATGTCTGCCACTACTACAAAGAGGTGGGGCATTGTAAGAGGAACAAGCAAAAGAACCCGCGCGTTGCGGCGGGACTAATTTTTTCCCGAATAATTTTTTTTTACCTTTCGGGGGGTTTTTTTTTGGGCGATGCGTTATGGCGGGGCTAATTTTTAATATTTTATTTTTTTTGTATGATTCGGGGAAAAAAATTGCGTTGGGACGGGCTAATTTTTTCCCGAATATTTTCTTTTTTTGGGACGGTTTTGTAAATTTTTTTACGGGAATTTTTGTGTAAGAAAATCATAAATAGTTAAAAGGTGAGGGTCCGTTTTGTATTTTTTTTTTACTTTGGGCCAGATTTTAGGCTATTTTTTGGTTTTTTTTTTTGGCTAATTTTTTCCCGGATATTTCCTTTTTTTGTACGATTCGGGAAAAAAAAATTTGCGTTGGGACGGGTTAATTTTTTCCCGAATATTTTCTTTTTTTGGGACGGTTCGATATCTTTTTTTTGGGCCGATGAATGTAAAAAAGTTGTGAACAATAAAAACTTGACGTGTTTTTTTTGTTAATTTTTTTACGGGATTTTTTGTGTAAGAAAATCGTAAATAGTTAAAAGTTGAGGGACCGTTTTGTATTTTTTTTTACTTTGGGTCAGATTTCAGGCTAATTTTGGGCTAGTTTTTTTTTTTTTTGCCAGATTTTGGGCCACATTTTATGCGAATTTTAGGCTGGTTTGTCGACAAATGTGTATATTTTTAGTAATAATTTTTTTTATATGGCTTATGTGTTGGGCCTCATGTTTAAAGTGTTATTTTTTTTGCTATATGGGTTTTTTTTTTGCTATATGGGTTTTTTTTAATATAATGGGTTTTACGTTTGTGACCATATCGATTATTTTAAAGTTATTAGGTATCGAAGATGTTTCTGCGGGTATTTTTTTTATCTGAATAAATCGAAACTTTTGTAATATTTTTTTTCCTCCTACTTTGTGCATACAAATTTAAAAAAAAATAATAATTAAAAAAAAAACCAAAATCGGGCTGGCCCAAAATGGGAGCCCATTACTGTAGCAATTTAAGCCCGAAGTCAAAACGACTTCGTTTTAGTCGGTGAATGTGTATATTTATAATTGTCCTGCTTACCTTGCTAAGTTGATAAAGAAGAAGAAGCAAGTTGGCACTGCCAGTTCTTCAGGTATCTTCGTAATAGAATTATTTTCTTTTCCTAATAAATCCTAGGTGTATGACACTGGTTGTAGTACTCATATTTGTAACACAAAACAGGGTCTTATAGGAGTAAGAAAGCTGAAATAAGGAGCTCTCTATTTATGAAATTGATATGCTTAATCTTGTGCCAAATGTTGATTCTATTTATAATGTTAGCAATAAAAGAGCCAAGCATAACTTGAACTCTACTTTTCTGTGGCACTGTCGTTTTGCTCATATAAGCAAGAAACGTATTGAAAAGCTGCAACAAGATGGGCTTTTAAAGTCAACGGATGAAGAATCCTTTGATCAATGTGTATCTTGTTTAACAGGTAAGATGATAAGGAAACCGTTTCCTTATCGTACCGAAAAGGCGACTGATCTTGGAATAATACATCCTGATGTGTGTGGTCCACTTAGACATGTGTCAAGACAAGGTGCTAGCTACTTCGTTACCTTTACGGATGATTATAGTCGTTATGGCTATATTTATTTACTTAAACATAAACATGAAGTTTTTGAAACGTTTAAGGTGTTTAAGAATGAAGTGGAAAATCAACTCGGAATGACTATAAAAGCACTTCGATCAGATCGAGGAGGCGAATATATTAGTCAAGAGTTTAAAGATTATCTGAAAGCTTGTGGAATTGTCCAGCAGCTTACACCTCCATACACACCACAACATAATAGTGTGTCTGAGAGGAGGAACAATACCTTGTTGTACATGGTTCGATCTATGATGAATCTTACTACTCTGTCGTTATCCTTTTAGGATTATGCTCTGGAGACTGCTACACACATTCTCAATATGGTTCCAACCAAGAAGGTTGACAAGACACCATATGAATTATGGTATGGAAAAGTTCCTAACTTGTCTTACTTAAAGATCTGGGGATGTGAGGCGCTTGTAAAGCGGGATACGACTGACAAACTCTAACAAAGATATGTTAAGTGTATCTTTATAGGATACCCAAAGGAAACGATGGGTTACTATTTCTACTTCCCACTTGAAAATAAAATTGTTGTTGCAATGTATACTGAATTATTGGAGAAAAATCTTTTGTCTCAAGAAGTCAGTGGGAGGGCCAAAGAACTTGAAGAAATTCAAGATAAAGAAACATTACCTTCTGAAAACACTAGCAAAATTCCTATGGAGGTTGAAGGTTTCGAACCACCTCAAGAGGAAGTTGTTCTCGTTCGTAGGTCCGCAAGGACACATCGAGATCCTGAACGCTTATGTCTAAATGTAGAAGTGGAGGAGCATAGTTTAGGGGATCTTAATGAATCCAATAACTATAAAGCTGCAATATTAGATTTGGAATCTGATAAGTGGGTCGATTCTATGAATGCAAAAATGCATTCCGTGAAAGATAATCGAGTCTGGTGCTTGGTTGATCTTCCTCCTAATTGTAAGACTGTTGGGAACAAATGGCTTATTAAGAAAATGACTGACATGGATAACATAGTACACACCTATAAAGCTCGTCTTGTAGCAAAGGGATTTACTCAAACCTACGAGGTTGATTATGAAGAAACGTTCTCACCCGTTGCTGACACTAGAGCTATTAGGATTCTTATAGCCATAACGGCGTTCTATGACTATGAGATATGGCAAATGGATGTCAAAACTGCCTTCTTAAATGGTTATCTTAATGAAGACATCTATATGTTGTAACCTGAAGGTTTTGTTGATCCTAATCATCCCAAAAAAATATGCAAGCTTCAAAGATCTATTTATGGTCTTAAGCAAGCATCAAGAAGCTGGAATAAAAGATTTGATGAGGAAATCAAAAGGTTTGGATTCGCCTAAAATCTTGATGAGTCATGTGTATATCAAAAGGCTAGTGAGAGTGTAACATTCATCATCTTATATGTCGATGACATAATCATCATGGGTTCCATGTTTACAAAGTGTAAAATCATATCTTGGAAAATGTTTCGCCATGAAAGATTTGGGAAGCGACATTTATTCTTAAAATCAAGATCTATCGAGATAGATTGAAGCGATTAATTAGACTGAGTCAATATGCTTACATGGATGAAATCTTGAAAGGTTCAAGACAGATAATTCCAAACTTAGTAATATCCCCATGTAAGAAAGATTTGACTTGAATAAAACACAAGGTGCTTCAACACCTGAAGAGGTGAAGCGGATGCAAAATGTACCTTATGCTTTGGCAGTAGGATCCATAATGTATGCGGTTAGATGCATTAGACCTGATGTTGAGTTCACGCAAAATATAACAAGCTATTTTCAACAAAATCCAGGAAAACCACACTGGACTGCTGTGAAAATGTAACAACCCGAGTTTCAGGTCAACGTCTATCCCGAGCTACGATTATTAATTTTGCTAAGTAAATAATTATAGTCGTTTATACTATATAAGGTTTGATGAGAATTTCCATTTATAAGAAAATTTTAATCCGTGATTTAGTTTCTATTTGTGTTTAGCGTCTAAGAAAGACAAAAAAAAATTGTTGCTCCGAGAGCGTAAATATGTTATTTTTATATTTTACGACATTTTCCCGAGTTTTTGTAAAAACCGTGTTTAAAGGTCGTGTTTTTACGAGGTTTAACGTTTTAAATAAAAATTAGTGGGACGGATTTAAAATATTTATTAACGTGGTGTGACCCGAGTTCTTGGCCGATTTTATCAATAAAAGAGATGCTTGGTACTAGTTTTAATAGAGATTAAGTGTAGGTCCTTATCAACAGGATCTCAATGAGCCTTAAACGACTTATAGTCCTTTGAATAAATCCAAAGATACTATGAGAGACAATAACCGTGAATACAAATATTGACGCGGAATATCAATATCTATACCAAGATGAACACAAGAACAAATACTAAAACTTGCTATTACTATTACTATTTGATTGTGAATTCTCAATCAACTCATTTGTTTACAATACAATTCTATGTTCCTTTTATAGACTTAAGGAACCCTAAACGCGTTAAGAGATAATGCTTATCTCTTCCTAGATTAACGCTAATTGATAACTATTACTATAATTACAACAGACTTAACTGTCTGGTCAAACAGTATTAACTTTAATACTGTCAGACTTAAGTTAATGCTGGCAGACTTAACTTGCTCTACCAAACTTAACTTCTATTACTAACAGTACTAACTATTTCTATCAGTACTAACTATAACTAACAGACTTAACTTTAATACTAACAGTATTAAGTATGTTTACAATATTTTCCTAACAAGTAATAAGATTTAAAGATCTCGAACTAAATGACAAAGTCGAAAGACAATGACAAAGGCTCAAAGTCAAGATCGCAAAGCATGAAGGAACAAGCATACAACGAAGACAAAAAGAAAGACCAAGAACACATGAGCTTAACGAAAAAAGCAATCTCATTGATCTCATGAAGGAGTGTCATAAATGAACTCACTCCGGGGGAGATTGTTAGCCTCAAAATATTGAGCCGAACATGAAGTTCGTTCATTACGTGTATTAGTCTCGGTCGTTCAAACAGTTAACGTTGTAATAGGATAGTATAGGAAATTGAGCTTGTTAGTTAATCTAATATTGTATATGTTTCGGGTTTAATCCCAAGCAAGTCCCGAGCCCGGTCCGAGTTATTTAACCCACACATTTACTTAAATGTGACGGGGTATATATATATATATTTTCCACTTGGAAAAGATATCTAACCTTTTTCATTTCTAAGATATTTTTCCTAATACTATCTTTCTTTCTCTTTAACCTCTCTCTTGTTTCTCTCTCTAAAACCTTTATTTCTTCTTCTCTTTTCTTGATCGATTCGTGATTCGTTATATGTTATGAAGTGATAATCGGGATCCTACAGATAAGTAGATGAGTAATGTGGATTGGGATGAATTAATCCAAACTGAGATGGTGAAAACTGTTGTTGAAGTTGAGGATTGTTGTATGAAGACTGATAAGTATTGAAGTGAGGTGGTGTCATCTGCTGATTTAATACAAATGCAAGTAGATCTTGATTGCGTTCACGTAGAAGACGGAATTCATTTGCATGGAGTTCGTGTTGTTCAAGATAGGCATAAAGCTAATCAAAGTTCGTTGTATGCAAATCTTCACTAGCTTGACATCCGTAACAAATTTGCTCCATTCCGGTAGAAGATTGTTTAAGAACTTTGTATTAACTTGAAATTGCTCGATTTTCATGTTGTAGATATTCATATCATTAATCAGCTGAGTGAATCTCAAGTAATACTTGTGAAGTGTTTCCCCCTTAATGTGAGTGAACTTATCAAATGCATCATATAACTTACACTCTCTCTCATGCTTAGTCAAAGAGGTACCTTGCATCAGTAATTGAACTCTCTCCCATAAATCTTTAGCAACTCTATGATGATTCACAAGTGAATAGATATCAGCTGGTAGACCTTGAAGAATGATATTGGTAGCTTTCATATCACAATCAGCTTGAATTTTTTCAGCAGCAGACAATTCAGCATATTTTTTGTTCTGGTCACTCCATTCTCTTCAACAGTAGGCCAAATGAGTGGACCATTTTCAACTGATTCGAGTATCATTCTTTCGTGCTCTCTATTTTGCATGTAAAGTTACATTCGACTTTTCCAAGAATCATACAAGTGCTTGTCCAACATTGGTGGACGATTGTCTGCACCTGAGAGTATCATATATTCTGCAAGAGTATTCTTTTGTCCAAGTGGAATAACTGAATCCATGTTGATTTGATGTTTGTTAGTTGATTTGATGTTTGTTAGATTACTTGTGGATTGAACGGTGATTGAAAGTAATTATGTTGTTTAGTGAGTTGTCTTTTGAGTGTTGTAAGTCTTGAAACTACATGTGATTTTACAACTCTTGATAAAATTGGGAAGACAATTGAATGTTTCACGGGATTTTACAAATCAAAGAGATAAACCGTATAATTTACTTTAGCAAATTTGAGTTTTAAATTGAGTTCAAGTGAATTAATTTTCCTTTTAGAGGTTGTTAAATCGCCTTGTAAGGGAAGTTGTTAAATTGCCTTTCAAAGGAATAATGTTAATTTTCCTTGTACAAAAAAACTTTCTAAATCGCCTTGTGAAGGAACTCTGCTAAATCGCCTTGCAAAAGAAGTCTGATAAATTGACTTGTGAAAGAAGTTTGTTAAATCGCCTTGTGAAAGAAATTGCTAACTCGCCTTGTGAAGGAAAGATGTTAATTCGCCTTGAAATCTTTTTTGTTAATTCGCCTTTAACTGAAATTGCTAAATCGCATTCAACAACGAAATTGCTAATTCGTCTTCACCAATGAAATTGCTAATTCGCCTTCACCAACGAAATTGCTAATTCGCCTTCACCTACTAAATTGCTAATTCGCCTTCACCAACGAAATTGCTAATTCGCCTTCACCAACGAAATTGATAACTCGCCTTCAACAAACCGAAACTCAGATTTTTCAAAACATAAAAAGACTCACTTTTGATCATTTTTACCTAAAATTTCTTGTACAACTAGTATTACTAAGCTTATAGGTACCTTAAAAATGCAAACTTTATGAATTTTAAGCCAAAAATTTTGAAATCAAGAATTGTACTTTTTAAAGCTTTTTTGAACATAAAAATGCACAAAGATGATGTTTTTCTTGATTCAAAGCATGTACACCTATATCATAAAGATACTAGATCAGATTTACCATGGTAAATGATCCTTTAGTGTACACAAAAGCTTCGAAGAACAAAAAAATAAAAAGAAAAGGTACCGTTTGAGAAAAAACAAAACAAAGAAAAGAAAAACAAACACAAAACTTAACAAATCACTTACTGGCTCTTGATACCAATTGTAGAATATGCTAGTAATCTATAACACCAAATAACAATGAAGAAATTTTAGAGAGAGAAAGTGGATGGGAGGAAGGTTCTAGTGAGAGAAAGTAAGAAAGAATGAAAGATTAGATTATGTGTGAATGAACCAGCCAACCAACACCCTCTCCATGTGTGGAGAGGGTATTTATACATCAATGCTAATCGGCCATGGGCTTTGCTTATGTGCTTTCCATGTGTCTTTGGCCCGGTTAGCTTACTTAACATTACATTGGATTAAGCTACGAGTTATGACTAACTATATTGGAAGTGACCAATACTTTTCGTGTTTCTAACACTTTGTTTTGAAGTATGGCAGAACTTTCATCGCTTAGAAAAGTGGCTGAAATCTGTTTGATTTTGTGTTTATTATTTATGAGTTCCTTTGAGAAATTTTCCATAGTTGGGCATTCTGGCTAAAACATCGACAAGAGGTACGATGATTCGAATGGCTCAGATCATGTCGAGGAATTTTCCATATTGAGCTTTCATTTTTTCTTTTCCGAGGCGTTGAGGATATGGGATTTTTGGTTTGTATGGTTTGGGTATCGGTGTTTCTTTGACTGGTTGTGGTGTTTTAGGTATGGGTTAGGGTGTAGGTTCATCATCTTCATCATCGCTATCGAAGTTGATAGGAGTTTCAGAATCATTTTAATGATCATTTGGGTTATCTGATGGGTCATAGGATTTACCACTCAGTGTAAATACGGCATTCACATGCTCGTTTCGAGCTTGCGATGGTTGGTAAGGTTTAGATGAACTACCGTTTGGGTTAGGTTGAGTGTTGCTAGGAAGAGATCTAGAAGGTCGACCAGATTGCTTGTCAGCAAGTCTGTCGAATTTAGCTTTGAGATTTTGAATTGACGCTTGATGGTTTTTAGTTGTTTGAGTTTGTTTTTCAGATCCATTAAAGTATCTTTGACAAAAGAATTGGTCGAGTGTTGAGCTTTTATGAAATCGTTGAGTTATTTTTGAAGATCGGGTTTATCATCAGAGTGAGATTGATAGTTGTCTCGGTTGTAATCATTTCTTCCGCTTGAACACCAATTATCGCGGTCTGAATCAAAGTCGCGGTAATTTTTGTAAAAACGAGTACGACGAAAAGTTTGCATGAATTTGGCTTCTTCTTCACGTGACATGGGTATGTCATCATCGTCAAGGTTTGGTTGTTTTGAACGAGATTGAAATTCTTTATACTGAGCATCCATTTTCATGGTCATGGCATCCATTCGGGCCATAACTTTGTTAGTATCAGAATTACTGTTACCTTCGGCGGCGAAAGCCACGGTTTTCTTAAGAGATGATTTTGTTTTTTGATTTTTAGCCCAGTTTTGAGAAGTTGATAAGCATGATTTGGTGTTTTATAGAGGAAAATACCACCAGCTGCGGCATTTAGAACTTCTTGAGTTATTTCGTTAAGACTATGGTAAAAGATTTTGATGATATTGCCTTTGGACAGATTGTGACTATGGCAGTTTCTGAGCATTTCCTTCATACGAAGCCAAGCATCGGTTAGAGATTCATTTTCATGCTGAGAGAAGGCTCGGATTTCTCCGAGGAGTCGATCAAAAAGAGCTGAGCGAAAGAATCCATTAATGAAAGTGGTTTGAATTTCATCCCATGTTTCGTTAGTTCCTTCATTGAGTTCTTCCAGCCATGTTTTTGCTTCTTCAGTGAGTGATAGAGGAAACCTCATCAGGCGGACAGCTTCATTTTTGGTGTCTTTGTATTTAAACATATCACATATCCCAAGGAATTCGTGCATGTGTTTGTGAGGATCGGTTTTGGTCCTACCATCGAATTGGTTTCCTTTGATGAGAGTCAGGTGGTTACCTTTAATGGAAAATTCATTTGCGGTTTCAGGAATGGTGACTGCGGAACCGAGAATTAGAGTGATAATATGGTCGGCAGCCCACATGGGTTCATCATCCATGAGATTGTAATTTCGAAGAATATCAAGGAAGTGACGAAAGTAATTGATGTCGAGAATTGGCGGATAGACAATTCTCCGGTGTTGAGGTGGATTGTTTCTTTGTTCGAATGGAACTCTTCTGTTTTGTTGACGAAGTCTTCGATTTAGAGTACGTTCAGGTTCAGGTAATGGTTTAACAAGTTCAGAGTTGGAAGCACGTGTATGCATCCAAAGGAGAATTTGTTTGGGTTCAGTTTGCCAGAAAACTATACGGTGATTTTTGAAAAAGATGGGGGTGTTAAAAATTATTTTTAAAAGTTTGCTTACAGAACAGCTTAGAAATCCCCGACAACGGCACTAAAAACTTTGATGTATTTCAAAAGCTTTAAATTTATAAGACTGAGATTATCAGTTATTAGATGGAAACACACAGGTAAAAGTATAACCCACGTATGTAGTACAATCTTGTTAGGTAAGACCAGGTCATCCACAGGGATTTGCGTAGTGTTGAATAATCAGCTGAAAAATAAACTTTAACAGATTTTAAGTAAACTAAACTGAATTCAATAATGAGAAATATGACTACTCGGATGATTTCATATAATTCATAAGCAATGGTAAGGGTTACGATCTCAACCTTAGTACTTGAATTTATAAAAAATGTTTTCTTGTCAGAAAATGTTTCACAAATTCACTTCTTTAACTTAAGACTTATGTTTAGGTAACTCGATCAAATGTGTCACTCAAATAATCCAGTTACTATTATATTAAATCTTTTTTTGTTTATCAAATAACGTAAGTGGATTTCTCTTCACAAACGATAAAGATCATAGACAAATTTTTAAAACTATATAGTTCAGAACGGGTCTTTCGACCTATACCGGTGTGAGTATATAATCAAAGTTGATAAGATTTAGACACGATAGGATTATAACATAAGCTTTAGATTAACAAGATCATGACTATACCAAACACTTATTCATTATATAATTTTCACTGAGTGGTCATGGGAGATTTAGCCTTTCATGGCTATAAAGTTCATAACAAAAGCAAATAGATAAACAAGAAACATACTATGTCCGGGTAAGAATATGGATTAAAATTCTACCTGTAACAAGTATAGAATCATAGTACAACCTTTATTCCACTAAATATTATGATATCCTTCTTTGTTCTTTGTTGTTTGATCTTCAATCTTCAAGTATTTGTCGTGTTTATGGATGAGAGGTTGAGGGAGTGTATTGGAGATATGAAGAATGATTTGTGTGTTTGATGATATGTTGGAGAGAAAATTCGTCTCTATTTATAGGCTGATTTTGGGTTGAAGTGCGGCGTACAAGAAAGATTGTGCGGCGCACTTAGGGTGTAAATGCGAGGTGTATTTAATTCCATTTAATTATTCTTCATAGTTCTGATAGGAAGTGCGACGCACTAGAATTATTGTGAGGCGTACTTAGTGATTAAATGGAGTCTTCATTTAATTTGGACTCGATGGGAAGTGCGGCGCACAAAGGGTAAGTGCGGCGCACTTAGGTCTTTTTCAGCTTTGGTCCTTCCTTTTTCTTCAATTTTGCTTTTCAATCACTTGTAAACACTTGAGCTTTGTTCCTTTTGATGACGTCAAGTGAACCTTCACATAATTTATGCTATTAAGTATCAAAAGTTCACGAGAAATGATAAAATATATATAAATAACGCCGCTAAAACATGTATAATTTAGGCGTTATCAGGACTTAAGTAGGCAGTGAAGGTACTTAGGCAATAATATTCTGGAAATATCTGGATAGCATACAGTTTAAAAGTACTTGTGTCTAAAAAGTAAAAACATAGCATGTATCTCTCCCCGTGAAGTTTGTAAAAGCAGTTAAAAAGAAAAGGGGCTATAAACGCACAATATCAGTTTTAAGTACTTGTGGATATTAAAAACAATCCAGCATGTATCTCACCCCAAAATAGTTCAAAATGAGTATAAAACAAGTAAAAGCAGGGGATATGAATTCACCTTGAGCAAAACAGAAAATCAATTAATATAAACACTGAATGAGCCAAACACTCCTAAGAGCAACCTAAAATAAATGGCGCAACTTAGAAAAATAAACTAATACTCACACAAAAGAAAACGTAACAAAAGAAAATTTTTATAAACGTTTTACTTTATCCGGAACAAGTATGGCATTGCACTCTAAATATTATAGACCATGATTACCCAAAATATAAGTCCTAATCTGCATTAATATGATTTCTAAAACATGTTTTTATTTTACTTCTTAATCGCTTAAATTACACAAGTTATCCACATTAGTTTTACGTCTAACAACTATTTATTTACAACAATTCTGCAATCCTCCAACTTGGCAAACGCATAAATCAAAATTCGTAAATGATAAAAATATGAGGTTTTTGCGTACAGAAAGCACTTTGAGTTTATTTTTCAAATATGTGGGCCTCAATGCCCAGAAAGTTCTAGAACCTGGGTAAAATTACCAATTTACCCTTTAATATCAAAGCAGATTATTTTTTGGATTTTACCTCTTCACAAAAATGACCATAATTTAAAATCTATATAGGATATTGATGTGAGGTTAGAGGAAGGTGATAGCCCTATGTGTCCTATACAGGAAACATACTTTCTTTTTAAAAAGTTAATATAAAAATATGGAGTCATTCTCCTTTTTCCCAACAGTATGCAAAATCCGACTAGTTTTACTAAAATGGCGATAACTCACTCATCCGGAGGAGTTACGGACCCATCCAAATAGCCACATATACCTTAAACAATTATCTACAACCCTATCAATTTTCTTGGGTTGCTTAAGACCAAAAATAATTAGTAAGCATCTCAAAAACCTGCTGTAGCAAAACAGTCCCAAAAATCCATTTCAAAAACCAACCAAACACTATTTTTATCTTACCAAAAGACCATGCAATGCCATACTAATTATTCCACACTCTCAAAAACATCAAAAATACACTTATCTTACCAAAAGACCATGCAAGGCCATTTCAAACAAGAAAAAATCAAGAATCAAAGATTAAAACTTACAAGATCGAGAATAACAATAGAGAATTAAACACAAACACCCCTTCTTGCTTGCTTATGATTTTTCGAACCAAACCAAACATCAAAACAATCAAAACAGCCCCAAAACTCATGAAATTATGTGTTTCTTGATCTCTAAATTATGCTTATAACACAATGGAAGTGACTATCACAAGATTCTTGAAAACCCTCAATTTATTTATTAAACCCTAACTTTACGATTCTTGATTAATCCTGAAATTGGATGAATCAACCCTTTGAAACATCTTATAATACCCTTGAGATGATCCATGAATTAGATCAAAAATAAAAACTATGAATTTTTGATGGTGGTGTTTTTGTCTCGTGGGTATGAGGAGAGAAAGAGGGAAAAAAATGTTGTTTATGTTTTTTGTGTGTGTTTTGGTCGACCTTTATGGTCTATTTTTTTTATAAATTGTATATATTAAAGGTAAGAAAGTGTAGTTTAAATTAAAAAGGTAGAAGATTAAAGGTAAAGTGTAAGATTTAAGCATAAAATGCGAGACGAAACGAAAAACGCTAAAAATAAAAATTATTAATCGCCGGGCATATAATGGGAATATTGAACCAAGTAGGACACGCGGACGAATAAAAATTCTAAAGATGGTTCACGCTACATAACATTTATGACAATGCGCGGTACACTCCGGTAAAAGTGTAAAAGTAAATTTTTTCTCAAAAGTAAAATAAATAATAAGATGTGGATTAAAATATTGACCCAGAATTTACAAAGGGTTACAGTCAATACCCCTTAGGGAACTCTGGTTCCTAGAGTTCAACTGGTAAAATTCACTGGCGAGGCGCTTGAGAAAAGAAGATGAAGATACTTGCTACATAATTGGTCTACTCGCTCCCATATGAGTTTAGCTCCCTTATGAAATACAGCGTCAAAATCCATCTAGTGAAATGACAAGGGTTTATCAGATAAACATTTTGTCGGGTTCGCGATGTTAAAGGTGTTATGGATTCCATTGAGTTCCCATGGTCGTTCAAGTTTGTTTAGTCCACTTGCTCAGGTGACTGCGCACCTTGTACCGTATATGTAGTGTCTCTAACTCTTCAATGCAAGGGTTGAAGTTCCTATCTTCAGATTATGTGTTAAAACATGTTCGAGGGGTTTAATAAAACATTTAAACTAGGTAGCAATTGAATATTGAATAAATAATAGTTAATTCAAAAATGTCTGCAATGTGCGTGTAGGTACGGATCAATGGTTATGAAAATCCTTAATGAAAAGATTGAATATCTGTACTGATGAAAAAACAAGTGAAAACAAAGACTCACTATATCATACCGATGATCAGTGAAGCATATATCAAGTGACAATATGTATCCAGGGCAAAAATATATTTGTGCTAATAATCAATGTGAACAGAGGGATCAAATAATTTATTAATCTTCAAAGGAAGTGAATGTTAATAAAAGGGGTTATAATGAGTTTTATATTTCAATATTTAAGAATTTTGAAAGAGAGATTAAATATCTTATGAACAAGGCAACAAACAATCATTAATCCATACAACGAAAGAATGAGTAGATCATAAAAGAAGAATAGTCATAGAATCACAAGAGGAATGAATGATGGTAAATGAAGAAACAATAAAAGATATCGCGAGCATGTAAAGTATGAATATGTCAATGACTTAAGGGAGCATGTATAAGAATGTATGTACAAATGTAATAATGATCAAAAGAATAAACATAGAGAATGATTCGCTTAACAATTTACAAAGCAAGGAAATATAAAGGATCGTTTGTACGAATAATCGAGCAAACAAAGAATCAATTGATCATAATAATGGTAGGATAGAGGTAGGTGTCTAGAATATCAAAATATAGTAACGGTCAAAAGAAGAAGAAATGAATCTAAAGAACCATTTGATCAACAAAACGAACGTAGAGAGTCCTTTGTTTTATGAGATTATGAACCGAAGGACCATAGAGAGTCATCCATAAAGTTAATCGAGGTATATGTGAAAATTAATATCAATAGATGAAAGAGGCACATGTCTTAAAGAAACAATATGTTAAGGATGCTAAACAAGATAGGTGAATTAATTGTAAAAACAATTAGTTATTAAACAGAGTTAAAACAAAATGGCTAAAATAAGCACATATTAAGGGAATGGTTTATCAAGGTTGTTAAAATGGGATATAAGAACTTAGTTGTACAAAAAATTAATTATTGAAAGGAGTGGGTATATCCGTACCACAAAGCAAACAATACATTGAGAGTTTTTTTAAGAAATGTTTTAAATAAAAAGGGTCATTATTAACCATGATGGTCGAGATTCTCTCTACGGAGCGGGGGATGTTGGTTGTGTTGTTCCCAAATGATATTCTAGTCAGAAGACGTGACCTTCATTAGTGTGGTTCGTCTCAAGGGTCTTTATGCGTGATTCGCTCTCGGCATCTCAAAACTCATTCCGATCTAGGTGAAAGAGCATGTCAGCCATACGTTTGGCTATGAGTCGCTTGATAGCTGTTGAACTTAGTAGTTGTCTTCTTGGCGGCAGGATTATCCAAAAGTCACAAGAAGTAAAACGAATGTCACGTTAATGAGTCGTGTTCCAAAAGTAGATGTTCAAAGACGCCATGTACGAGGTGACAAGCTAATTGTAGTATCCCAATTAGCCGGCATGTTTCTATGCAGTGGGTTACGTAGCGATGTATATGTTTTTAAAAAGTATACAAGGCGAGTGTTCAAACTCAGAGTCGAATAATCAATAGGGTCGACAAACTATGTCGAATTTCAATATCGTCAAAAATGGTATTATGGAAAAAAAATCATGTGAAGTTCTAGAGACCATTGCATCGCTAACAATGTCTTGAGAAGGTTTTAGATATTGTTGTATCACTCACAACGTCTTGAAAATAATTAAGACAATTGTGTCACTCACAATGTCTTAAGAGGAGAGTTAGTATTTATATAAACAACATTTATATAAAAATATAGTGTCACACAATAAAGTAGATATAAGCGATCGTAAATAATCAACATTTATATAAATTATTTTTATATAAATAAGTAGCGATACTCTTGAAGATAAGCATAATAGATCGAAAAGAAAGTCAAGTGTTATATAATCATTATCCAAATAATACTAATAGTAATGCTCGAGGGAGTAAATCTAAGGAACCAGGAAGTACGCGCACACGAATATCAGATAAAACGAGAAGAGACTCTTAATTTTTGAAAAATAGTCATAGTCTAGGTTTTAAAAATGACCCAGTTCTCTATGACCGCAGCTCTGATACCAATCTGTCACACCCCCAAAATTGGATGGCAGCGAGAAGGTAACCGGGGGTGAGTCTTCAAAGCACAAAGTACAAGTCACAAAAAACGACCTCAAAATGAGACGCTTTAAAAATACATTTTAAAAATGTTTCATATTCGATACATTAAAACATTAGAGTTTACAAATTGGTCCCAACTGTTTTCAAAATTTCCCAAATGTTCAAACATGTCATAAAGTTTAGATAAAGTTTTCTTCGAATGTAAATAAGATAAAGATTTTATAGAACACAGTATTTTCAAAAGACGTTTTATCGAATGTATAAACTGTAGAGTCTCCAAAGTACATATCCGTGTTGCTTCCCCTCCAGCAAAAATACCTGAAAGACCTAAGATAAAACATGCTAAAAAGTCAACAAAATTATTAAGTGAATTCATAGGTTTTATTCGTAAAGCAGTGATTAAGTATATCAAGTAATGTTATTGAACTCAAGTAAAGTGCTCTAAGAGCAGTTTAGTGGACCACAAGATTTAAGAAAATACTAGACTAATGAAACAAATTAAAAAGTCAAAATAGTAATTATTGCACTAAGCTCATGACACCGAAGCCTTAACTGTTTGTGCCCCAAATAAAAGTAGGATGTTCTGCCCAACAACCTAGAAAGTCACTTAAATGTTAAATGCGCCACATGGTTATCTAGAAACCATAATTCCGGACGGGGATTGTCAGTCCTGGTAGATCTATCCACAACACTCACGCTTACTACATTAGCAATTAACGGTTTATGATTGAAAGGGGACTTAAGTAGGCAGTGAAGGTACTTAGGCAATAATATTCATGCAATATCTGGATAGCATACAGTTTAAAAGAACTTGTGTCCAAAAAGTAAAAACATAGCATGCATCTCTCCCCGTGGAGTTTGTAAAAGTAGTTAAAAAGAAAAGGGGATATGAACGTACAATATCGGTTTTAAGTACTTGTGTATATTAAAAATAATCGAGCATGTATCTAACCCAAAATAGTTCAAAATGAGTATAAAACAAATAAAAGCAAGGGCTGTGAACTCACCTTGAGCGAAATGGAAAATCAATTAATATAAACGCTGAATAAGCCAAACACACCTAAGAGCAACCTAAAATAAATAGCGCAACTTAGAAAAATGAACTAATACTCACACAAAAGAAAATGTAACAAAAGAAATTTTTTATAAACGCTTTACTTTATCCGGAACAAGTATGGAATTGCACTCTAAATTTTATAGACCAAGATTACCTAAAATATAAGTCCTAATCTGCATTAATATGATTTCCAAAACATGTTTTTATTTTACTTCTTACCCGCTTAAATTACACAAGTTATCCATATTAGTTTTACGTCTAACAACTATTTATTTACAACAATTTTGCAATTTATCCTTTAATATCAAAGCAGATTATTTTCTGGATTTTACCTCTTCACGAAAACGGCCATAATTTTTAATCTATATAGGCTATTGATGTGAGGTCAGCGGGAGGTGATAGCCCTAAGTGTTCTCTACAGGTAGCATATTTTCTTTTTAAAAAGTTAATAAAAAATCTGGAGTTCTGCCCCTTTTCCCAACAGCATGCAAAATCCGACTGGTTTTACTAAAATGGCGATAACTCACTCATCCGGAGGAGTTACAAACCCATCCAAATCGCCACATATACCTTATACATTTATCTACAAGCCTATCGATTTTACCAGGTCGCTTAAGACAAAAGTAATTCATAATCATCTCAAAAACCTGTTATACGAAAACAGTCCCAAAAATCCATTTCAAAAACCAACCAAACACTATTTTTATCTTACCAAAAGACCATGCAATGCCACACTAATTATTCCACACTCTCAAGAACATCAAAAATACACTTATTAACAGAATCCATGATCAAAATACATGGACATTTCAAATAAGAAAAATTAAGAATCAAGATTAAAACTTACAAGATTGAGAATAACATTAGAGAATTAAACACAAACACCCCTTCTTGGTTATGATTTTTCAAACCAAACCAAACATTGAAACAATCAAAACAACCCTAAAATTCATGAAATTATCTATTTCTTGATCTCTTAATGATGCTTGTAACACAATGGAAGTGATTATCACAAGATTCTTGAAAACTACCAATTTATTTATGAAACCCTAACTTTGTGATTCTTGATTAATATTGAAATTTGATGAATCAACCCTTTGGAACACCTTAAAATACCCTTGAGATGATCTTAAAGCACATGAATTAGATCAAAAATGGAAAACTATGAATTTTTGGTAGTGGTGTTTTTGTGTCGTGGGTATGAGGAGAGAAAGAGGGAAAAATGATGTCTGTGTTTTGTGTGTGTGTTTTGGTCAACCTTTATGGTCTCTTTTTTATTTATAAATTGTATATATTAAAGGTAAGAAAGTGTAGTTTAAATTAAAAAGGTAGAAGATTAAAGGTAAGGTGTAAGCTTTAAGCATAAAACGTGAGACGAAACAAAAAATGCTAAAGATAAAAATTATTAATCGTCGGGGCATATAATAGGAATATTGAACCACCTAGGACACGAGGGCGGATAAAAATTCTAAAGACGGTTCACGCTATATAACATTTATGACAATGCGCGGTACACTCCGGTAAAAGTGTAAAAGTAAAATTTTACTCAAAAGTAAAATAAATAATATGATGTGGATTAAAATATTGATCCAGAATTTACAAAGTGTTACAACCGAAGCCAACTTACTTAGCACATCGGCTTTCTGATTCTAATTACGAGGAATGTTTTGTATTTAGATTTGTTTGAAGAGTGTCGCATGTTCCTTTGCCTTTTCTAAATACCGAGTCATGCTTTCATTGCATGCAACAAAGTCCCTGTTTAACTGGCAGGCTACTAGTTTTGAATCTACATTTAACCTCAAAACCTGTACTTTCATTTTCTATGCTATCTCGAGACCGACTAGTAGCGCCTCGTATTCTGCTTCATTGTTGGTACTCAAAAAGTTCAACCAGATAGCGTACATGTACTCTACTCTTGTTAGATCGGTCAATATAAGTCTCGCACCGACTCCCTTTAGACTGGACCCCCCCCCCCCCCGTCTGTATAGAGAGTCCATTCCTCCGAACTTGTTTTCTCCTGTTAGACTGTATATTTCCATGCTCTTGATGTTTGTTGGTGTTTTGTTCAGGAACTCGGCCAGAATTTGCCCCTTGATTGTGTTTCGAGAGATGTACACAATATCATAAGCTCCCAATTCTACTGCGTATTTTGCCAACTTTCTGGAAACCTCTGGCTTGTTCAATATTTGCTTGATCGGTTGGTCGATGATTACTTTGATGGGGTGAGCTTAAAAGTAACGGCGTAACCGTCAGGACAAATGTAATATTCATAGGGCCACTTCTCCAAGGGGGCATAGTTTCGCTTAATCTCATGGAAGGTTCTGCTGACATGTCGAATTGGTGTTTTCTTCTCTTTCCTTTCAGCCAAAAGTACTCCGCTCACAACATCTTGAGATGCAGCGAGATAGACATATAGCGTTTCTTTCAGTTTCGGGGTAGTTAGCGAGGGGAGTTCCATTATCAATCTCTTCATCTCCTGAAAAGCATGCTTCGCGTCTTCCGTCCACCGGTATTCATCTTTGTTATTCTTCGTGATATTTTTTAAGGTTTCAAAGAATGGTAAGGAACGTTCTGCTGACCTAGCTAAAAATCGATTTAGTGCTGCCAGCTTCCCACTCAAACTTTGCATTTCTTTAAGAGTTCTTGGAGACTGCATATTTGCTACCGCCTTTGTCTTCTTGGGATTCACACGTATACCTTCCGAGGTGACCATGTAACCCAATAAATTTCCCTCTTTTACGCTGAACGAACATCTCTTTGGATTCAGTTTCATGTTACTCTTCTGGAGATTGTCGAAGGAATCCGCTATATCCATTATCATTTCTTGCTCGGTCTTGATTTTTATAACCATATCATCCACGTATGCTTCAAGATTTCTACCCAGTTGGGTTTGGAAGGCCGAATCGACTCATCTTTGATACGTGGCATCGACATTCTTTAATCTGAACGGCATCTTGGTGTAGCAATAGGTCCTTTGGTCAGTGTAGAAGGTTGTTTTCTCTTCGTCTTCTTCGGCTATTTGGACTTGATGATACCCTTTGCACGCAACTAAGAAACATTTAAAGGGGAATCCCATCAGTGACTTAATTTTTAGGTTAGTCTCCGATAATCGGTAATAATCTTTTGGGCAGGCCGATTTAATATTCTTAAAATTAATACACATCCGCCATGTTCCGTTGACTTTCTTTACCAGTACAGGATTGGAAATCCACGTTGGGTACTTGACCGGCCTAACGGTACCAGCCTTTACCTATTCTTCTACTTCCTTCATTACCGCCAACTCTTCTCCGTACCTAAGACCTTATGTTTCTGTGCCATCAGCTGTACGAACATATTTGCATTGTGTGTCTGATTACACGTTTGGGGACTCCCTTTATGTTTGAAGGTTTCCATGCAAATATGTCCATGTTGTTCTTTAAAAGATCTATCAATCGCGATCGGAATTATTTGGAGAATTGCACCCCGATAGAAATTTTCTGCTCTGGAAACTTGGGATTGACGAGAACTTCCTCCACCATTGAGTTTCTCGGGTTCTCCTGGTCCCTTCCATTGTTTTCTCTGCTTATACGGTTTGTTTCTCCTCCAATCGTCGGCACTCGAAGACAACATCTGTTCGAGTGACTAATATAACAATACCTCTTAGGGAAGGAAACTTTATCATTGCATGAATGGTAGAGAAAATAGCATGAAGTTCTCGCATACCGGTTCGTCCCAGAATGATGTTATACAGGAGGATGCTCGCACAACCGTAACCTTCATCATGGTTCTTCAACACAACCCTTTGTTTCTAAAAGATACTTACAGCTCAAATTTTCCTAACGATAACAACTGTTCATCGGAGAACCCTACTAGCTCTGTTTGGGTTTGAGTCAGGCGAGCTTTAATTGACAGGGTTAAGTTGTCAAAACACTGTTCAAACATCACCTAGACCGCGACACCTTGATCGACGAACACTCTTTGTACTAAATATCCTTCTACCTTCGCTTCCACTATCAGAGGCTCATTTGACACAACATCGACTAAGATTGGTGGGAAGGTTATCAGAACATTCATCCAGTCCTCCTCTTTGGATACTCTGGATTTATGTTTCTTGCTGTTCTCGTATGCTCGTATCATGTTAATGACCTTCCCTTTACCATTGTTGTTTCTTTGTTGCCTTCCTTTTGCGTTACCTCTCTACCTCACATCCTTAATCAGGTGGCTAAGTTTTCCGGATTCCAATGCCATTTCTAACTGTCTTTTCAGCTGGTAGCAATCATTAGTGTGATGTCATTTTTCCCCGTGGTAATCATAATACATGTCTAAGTTTTCTTTCTTGGGCATCCTCATCATTGGAGGGCAATGTAGGAGTTGTAGCTGGAGCTCCATCACCCGAATTTCCTTTGAGTATTTGGTTAAGGAATCTAGGCAGGGGTGATTTGCTTTGTCTCTTCGATTGTCATATAATCTGTTGTTTGACCTAGGGTAAACGTATGGTTGGTAATGGTCTCGACGACCACCGAAGTCATTGCGGTTATCTGTCCTTTGACGTCCCCTTTCATACATATCTCTCGGGGGTCTATCGCCCCTGTGTAGCGCTCCCTGCCCTTTCTCAGGGAATTCTCCTCGTGGGAGTTCGGTGATTCTATAGACTTCCTCAGACTTAACGAAATCATCTACCCTCTTCATCATCTCGATCACCATTTAGGGCACTTGGTCAGAAATACCTCGTTAGTTCTGGGAATTTGGAGTTACTCGCGAAGGCTGAAATCTGCACCACCTCCAGCACATCCTGGATATAACTTATTCCGTCCATCCACTGCTCTTTGAAGTCTAGCAACATCTTATGAGCCTTCCGGATTATCTTAGAAACCTCCGTCAGATCTTTGAAACACCTCCTCCTTAATGCGAACCTTTTCATAGACTTCTAAGCGCAAGTCCGTCCAGTTATCTATATAGCCATTTGGCAGTCTTTTTAAACTAGCCCCTAGTCGGACCATCTAACATCTGCTAGAACATTCTACACCAAATAGGCATATGTCATTGTCCTTGATTTGTCCCTCCTACAAAGCAGGAAATGTGGTCATCCAGATTAGTGGATCCGTCATAGCTCCTTAGGTTGGTAGGTATGAGGTGCTTTGGGGCTGAGAATTCGATGATGCACCTGGTGAACAAAGATCTCAGCACCTCTTTGAACGGTTTCTGAAGATCTTTGTCATTCGAGCCTCCGGCCTTGATGTGCGGGTGATTGCAAACTGAAGTTTTACAACCCACCTAGGCAGTGTACCTAACCGTTGTAGTGTAGTATAGGCAAGACTCGGGGGGTTATTATCGTTCTCAAGGGGTGATGTGTCATTGTGTAGGTGTTGTTTTATGTATCAAGTTTTACTATTTATTTTATGCCGACTATACCTAAAACAACACTTTAATGGGTAGTGTACCCGGTCGGTGGTAGATTCATGGTAAGTAGGATGTCGATCACTAAGAGCGAGAGCGTTAATATCTAATCTATCAGTATTTTAGTTATCTAAGTTAAACCTAAAACTAATGCAAAAAGGGGGGGTTTTTAGCCTGAGAGACTGGCACGAGGTTTAGTTATCTAACCTAAGGTTTTGATGACAAGTAAAGCAATAAACACACACAAGAAGATAAACAAACGATAGAGAAGCGGTCAAGAACTAATGTAAGGAAAATATATCAACCATGAATAATCTGATAAAACGCAGGTTTGTTTATTAGTGCAATGATTGACTTATCTCGAAGGGCGTATCATTCCTAGACTTAGGCGATACTTCTTCCTAAGACCTAGACACGCAAATCTTGTCACAATTAGACGCATCAGTATAAAGTAAGCATTTGTTGATTATAATCTATCTTAGGAGATTAATAATGGTGCTTTTACTAAACCCTAGCTCATAGAGACTTTACCCACTTACTGCTTAACGGCTCTTTATATACTAGTAGTCCACTGTCCGAGTCCTTACCAATGGAATAAGAATGTACTTATTAATACCAAGGTCACCTTATGGCTCAACTAAGCTCACTAAACTAAAGGCAATGATAGGTCAATATTTACGATCCTATGATTCTAGATATATAAATTACAATATGGAGAGTTATCCCGGACTCTTAGCCTATGCCCAAACAACACCGAAGTTGCAGCGCATTAAATATGTAGGACTAGACCCAATTGAATGATAGGTCGCATACCTATGAGAACTATACGATATCTAGTTAAGCTATAGGTGATATCCTTAGATACGGATTGAACGCATATTAAAGCACATAAACGAGTATCATGCGATAAAGATAATCAACAATCAATGATAAATTAAGCAATCGATATAAACAAACCAAACATTAAATCTTCATAAACATGGTTGATACCTAAAGGTATCAGCCGATAGTCATTGTAAAAATACACACTCTTTCATATATAAACGATTAAAGAAAAGAAACCGTAACCAAACGCGTATTGGGTTGCGCGAAGATTACAAGAGTTTTCCTATGATCTTGAGGCTCTTTTCTGACCTTCTAGGCTCCTTTATTCGTCTCTTGGTCGACTTGGTGGTTTAGGGATTCACTTGCATATCTAAAACTGAGTTTAGGGTCTTCTATTTATAGCGTCTGGAAACTGGTCGATACGCCATATCGAGCGATGTAGGATATGGCGTATTGGGGATTTCTTGTAGTAAGTACCACGGTTGATATCTTCCAGAATCTTCGTGTATAATAAAACTTGGATACGGCGTATAGAGGTTCCTGGATACGGCGTATAGCTCTTTAATCCTCCGTGGTTATATGTGAAGTGTAGGCACGGATACACCGTATCTTCTTGCTGGATACGACGTATTAAGGTAAAATCAGTTGGTTCTTCTTCGTTGACCAAAGTATTATATACGGCGTATCGTTGATGTGGATACATCATATTCTTCAAAGTCAGGCAATGGTCTTTTAATTCATCAAAGTCTTGGATACGTCATATAGGTCTAGGATAATACGGCGTATTTGCTGTCAGATCAGTAGACTATCTTGAACTCTTGATTTATGCTCCAAAATGCGTCCTTTTAGCATAACTTCACCAAGTACTCCATAATTACTATAATTCTCAAATACAAACGATTAAGTAACAATTCTTTCCAATAATCATACAAAATGGGTAATATACATGGGATAAATAATGCTATAAAAGTAACGCTATTTGATGTCATCAAGGGAAATAGTTTGGGTAGCCTCGAATTGTATGGTCACTAAGGTCTAGAGGTTGAAAGAAGAGTATTTTTGTATTTTTATATTTTATGAAAGCAAGTAAAATCTCGGGTTTGAATGGGGTTTTGATTAAACTAATTAACTACTCCTATTTCTTTACTAATTATAGAAAAGTAAAAGTGATGGAAAACGGTATGGTTAAACAAATATGTTTACCTAATCATGCACTCCTCCTTAGTTGTCTTCTCCAATTTTATTACCCGTCACCCTCGTAATGAAATGCATAAGTATTTAAATGATTAAACACATCAGAATCCACCCAAATGGCAAGGTAGTATAAAGACTATTGCGTGCCGCGTTTCCCTAGACGTATTCGCTATGCAATTAAGAAGCTAGTTTTTTAAAGCCTAATGCGCACATCATTAACAAGAAGCAATAAGAAAAGATAAACAACTAGGTTTCATGCAATCATAAGCAAACACATATTATATTTAGCCAAACATGTTAATTGAAAGCGAAGAACAATTAATCAAACAATACTTAGACATATCAAAAGATTAAAAGGAATAAAGGACTTCACTTCAATTGAACATGGAGTTATGGTGGTTACACAAGGGTTATAAAACCCTAAAAATCATCTAAAATGAATCAATAAAGTATAGGTTCGATCCTTCAAAGTTTTCCATAAAAAACACAAAAACTAGGGTTTGTATATATAGGGATTAAGTCGCGACGACGTCGCTTGTTAATTGTGACGCCGTCAACCCGTAGAATCTTCTTCGGGCTTTTCAATGTCGGCTACTCAGACATCGTTACAAAAGGCTCTGACGCCGTCTCTTGATCACTTTGACTCTGTCACAAGAATTTGTGACGCCGTCTCCATGCATTGTATGCCAAATCTTGATCATTTTCGTTTAGAGTTGCAATCTTGTCCCGTTTCTTCCTAAATTGAGTCCAAATCACGTGTATTTCCTTCAAATGCCTTCCAAATGCTAAAATGACAAAAAGAAACAATTAAGCATGATAAATGGAGATATTTGCATGATTTCGAGGGTTAAATGACCCCAAAAAAGTCTATAAAATGACACCTCATCAAATACTCCTACACTTGGGATTCGCTTATCCTCAAGCAAATTGGCTATTCTACTTAGTAAATAGTAAAGTCGGAGGCATTTAACCTACTCAATAAAGATAATTTATGGCACAACTAATTGGATCTTGTAATTAAAAGCATGAAAATTATATACTAGCACCCCACATAAGTGTTTGGATTCTCTCATTCTATAGGGGTGTAATAATGAATTATAACAATATAGGAAATAGGAAAATAACACTCACTGCCTGTCATAGTATATAAATTACTATAAGCTTGATAAAGGATCAAAAACCTCCACCGCTTCGTCGGATCTTTGAAACACCTCCTCCTTAATGCGAACCTTTTCGTGGGCTTCTAAGAGCAAGTCCGTACAGTTATCTATATAGCCATTTGGCAGTCGGTTTAAACCAGCCCTTAGCCAGACCATCTTACGTCTGCTGGAACATTCTAAACAAAATAGGCATATGCCATTCTCCTTGATTTTCTGCTCCTACAAAGTGGGAAACGTGGTCATCCAGATCTGTGGATCCGTCATAGATCCTCAGGTTGGTAGGCATGAGGTGCTTTGGGGCTGAGAATTCGATGATCCGCCTGGTGAACGGAGATCTCATCACCTCTTTGAATGGTTTTTGAAGGTCTTCATCATTCGAGCCTCCAGTCTTGATGTGTGGGTGATTGCAAACTGAAGTTTTACAACCCTCCTAGACAGTGTACCTAACAGTTATAGTGTAGTATAGGCAAGACTCGGGGGGGTTATTATCGTTCTCTAGGAGAATAGTTTGGGTAGGCTCAAATTGTATGGTCACTAAGGTCTAGAGGTTGAAAAAAGAGTATATTTGTATTTTTATATTTTAAGAAAGCAAGTAAAATCTCAGGTTTAAAGGGGTTTTTGATTAAACTAATTAACTACTCCTATTTCTATACTAATTACAGAAAAGTAAAAGTGATGGAAAATGGTATGGTTAAACAAATGTGTTTACCTAATCATGCACTACTCCCTAGTTATATTCTCCAATTTTATTATTCGTCACCCTCGTAATGGAATGTGTAAGTATTTAAATGATTAAACACCTAACTCAAAACCCACCCAAATGGCAAGGTATTTTAAAGACTATTGTGTGGGTATCCTCTAACCTAGCCGTGTTTCCCTAGACGTCTTTGCTATGTAATTAAGAAGCTAATTTTCTAAAGCCTAACAAGCACATCATTAACAAGAAGCAATAAGAAAAGATAAACAACTAGGTTTCATGTAATCATAAGCAAACACATATTATATTAGCCAAGCATGTTAATTGAAAGTGAAGACCAATTAATCAAACAATACATAGATATATCAAAAGATTAAAAGGAATAAAGACTTCACTTAAATTGAACATGGAGTAATGGTGGTTACACAATGGTTATAAAACCCTAAAAAACGTTTAAAACGCATCTATAAAGTATAGGTTCAATCCTCTAACATTTTCCACACAAAACACAAAAATTAGGGTTTGTATATATAGGGATTAAGTCGCCATGGTGTCGTTTGTTAATTGCGACGCCGTCAACCCGTAGAATCTTCTTCGGGCTTCTCAATGTCGGCTACTCAGACGTCATCACAAAAGGCTCTGACGCCGTCTCTTGATCACTTTAACGTTGTCACAAGAATTTGTGACGCTGTCTCCACGCATTGTATGCCAAATCTTGATCATCTTTGTTTAGAGTTGCAATCTTGTCCTGTTTCTTGCCAAATTGAGTCCAAGTCACGTGTATTTCCTCCAAATGCCTTTCAAATGCTAAAATGACAAAAAGAAATGATTAAGCATGATAAATGGAGATATTTGCATGATTTCAAAGGTTAAATGACCCCGAAAAAGTGTATAAAGTGACACCTCATCAAATACCCCTACACTTGGGATTTGCTTGTGCTCAAGCAAATGAGCTTTTCTACCTAGTAAATAGTAAAGTCGAGGGCATTTAACCTACACAATAAAGATAATTTATGGCACAACCAATTAGATCTTGTAATTAAAAGCACGTACTAGCACCTCACATAAGTGTTTGGATTCTCTCATTCTCTCGGGTGTAAAGAAATAAGAAAATAACACTCACCGCCTGTCATTTTATATAAATTACCATAAGCTTGATAAAGGATCAAAAACCTCCACCGCTTTGGCGTAAGCACCTAGGAATTACTATCAACGAGGTCTTTAATGGGTTGTGAGGTATAGGTGTAGGGTAAAGTAAACATGGTTGGGGATATTTGGGGGAATTTTAACTGGTGGCAAGCTAATTATATACAAGAATACATGTAAAAGGTGTTGCTAAGCCAAGACTCGACAAAACTAGGACAAAATATACAAACTCTACATCAAACTCTTTCTTTTCTTTTCTCGACTCTTTTTTTAACATAAACAATAGCAAAATGGCAGCTCGTATGTTTTTCTCTTACTTTTTTTGATTTTTTTCATACACTTTTGCCTTGCCATTTGTTGAAACATAAATAATACATGACTTGGGGTTTATAATTGCACCCCTACACTTGAGTTTTTAATACTTAATAATATAAACTAACTAATGACCCAATTTGAGAATGATCAACATAACATGGAGAATGGTAGACAAACATAGGGGTAATGACTTAACTTTTCTTCCCTATTTCTCCGTATAATAAAGACTGCCATAAATCTCAATCATCCCAAAACTGTATACACTAATAATGACTCAACTTAGCAACCATCACTAGTACAAATCTGGGATTTCGTCACACATGCTGTTTTTTGAACGGCCATACAGTTAGATATTTATGTGACTAAATGTACTAGAATAAAATAAACAGCCACACTTGAACTCATTTTGTGTGACCATTTCGGAATTTCATTGTCACACATTTGAATATTTATGTGACTAGAGGTAACTGGTAATTTTTTGTTCATTATTTAGTCATTTATAATTTGGGACGTGTGACAGATACAAATAAGTTTGAAACATTAGTCACACTATATATATACATATGTGACAAATATATGTCACACAATTGAACAGTGTGACCAAAATCCATATATGGTCACATGAAGTAATTGTGTATGTGGCTAAATCATATAGTCAAGTTTGTCACACATTATTTAAAAGTGACTGCTATTTTTTTGCTGAATATTTAGCCACATATGAATTTGAAATGTGTGACAACTGAAAAGTAAGTTTGAAGCATTAGTCACGATATACATTTAAAAGTGACAAATATATGTCACACACTTGAACAGTGTGACCAAATGTCATATATGGTCACACTAAACTTTTTGTCACACGTTATTTAAGTGTAGCAAAAATTCAGTACATATGGTCCCGCTTTAATTTTCCCCAAAATCAAAACCTCCCTCCAACACATTCTTCACAGATCAAAAAACATTTCATTCATTTCTCCTTTTGAGCGGGTTTCCCCCTACTTTTTTTCACTTTGATTTTTTGAGTTTTTCTTTCATTTCACCTACACCACATAAACATAAACTATATATCACTTCTTACATGTTTTCGATCGATGGCTAGAGTTCAAAAATCTCTAACAATCAGGTACACAATCTTTCTCTAACATCCATTTAATCATAACACTCCAACTGATGATGCTTTATTTACGAGGTTGTTGGTTTAATTTTTAACAGATCTTGTGCCATAGCTAATGATGTTTTATAGATCGATTGCATATAGAATCTATGTTGGCCTTGTTCATAATGACTCACACTGGTAATGCTTTGCTAATTTTTTATATTATGTTAAGTTTAGCTTATCCGTTGTATTTACTTTAAGGGGTTAGTTGGAATTTAATGTGATTAAGTTTGTATGTATATTAGGATCTAACTGAAAGTCAGGTATTTATTGTTAATTTTATAATACGTTTAAGCTAAAGTTATGTTTTATGTTTAGTGCATTCCATTCTTTCAGTTTAGATCTGTTAGTCGTCTAATGTTCAATACATATCTAAAGACTTGCTTGATATTTCCTGTTAATTGGTATCACACAGGATGAGAGCTTGGGTTCATGAAAATTAGTGTAACTACCATTAGTAACGAAAGGTGTATCTCATAAATATTTGAGGATTATAATTTGAAAATATATATCCACATAGATACTCATTGCTCAATTCATATGAAGATGGTGTATTTAAAGTCTGTTATTTTATGTATATCAGATTAAATTGAGAAATAGTTTTGTTGCGAAAAGAGAAAACAAGGAGAAACTGTATATTTGTCTTCGTTTATGATAACCTGAGATACTGGTATATTTATCTCCCCTCTTCATGCATCTAATGTATACCTGAAGGTTGTGAATGGGCATTTGCTGAAACTAGGAGGAAGCAAAACAAACTGTACAAGTTGTGAATCTGCACTGGAGAATATGCATTATAGTCAAATGATCAGATTTGATAATGCTAAAGAGGCTAGGTAATGAAAACAGTGTTATCTACTTAGCAAACTTTCAAGTGTTTAGTAAATTTTATATTATATAGACATTTTAACTGGCCTATCTGGGCTGCACAAGTGGTTTGAAATCTCATCTTTAAACTAAAGTTAATAGTTGAATCTTACACCTGAACCTTTACATCGGCTCTACCTATCAGGTGCATGTGAGTTGGGTAACGGGTCTACTGATAGGATCACAATGGGTCTGAGCGGGTTGGGTTTGACATACAACCCTGATTTTATGTACGTTTTTGTAGAACTGTATTACTAACTATAATTTCATGAAAAATTATATATTAAATCTCTGAAATGAATGATTTTGGGTTTTATCATTAATCAATCAACTTAGGGAGGATTTTTCATGGTCTTGACATGTGGTTTCAGTCAAGAGTCACCATTTGAATACTCGTGTTGATGAATATCAGGTACGATATATATCTTTTGATTGTCTTTTTCATTATTGGTAGTTGATGATCAAAGCTCATTGTTATAGTTGACACATGACATGATATCTCACCAGCTGCCTCAAAATCTGCAATTAGTGCTTCTAGTCATGTACATTTGGAAGCATGTTCTTCTTCCCATAAAAGTAGGAATTCACTATCCACACCAGCTGAACAAGTTTTCATGTGCTTAACGATTCCGTTTGCTGTGAATAGTCTTAAACGTGATGGCAGTGGTTCTGCAAGTATCTGTCATAAGAAGGGTCCTTCTGGCCTTATTTTTTGTGCTTGTGATGATGAATCATGTGTGAGTATTCCATGACATTCTCATATTATAGTCCACTTTAATTTATGGCTTGTTATGCATCTGACTTGGTTTATGATTTGGTACATATAGATCTGTAAGCATTTTAATCATGATCATAGTGGCTTATTCAATGAATTGTTCAATACCTATGCTATGAATGTATCAAGTTCAAACTAAATATTTCTTGAATATTGTTTGTTAATTATCTTTTTGCTTAATTTAGGAGCCATAACCTTGTTAGTTGTTTGTTGCAGAAACATATTATATTCAAAGTAGAGGATGACTTTGTACACATAGAACCACGCTCATGTAAATTTGGTGGTAAGCTGAACATGGAACATTTGAAAGTTGAAGTCGCATGCCTATACTTCTTGATACTCTATAAGGGGAACAGGTCTAGAGGTATGCTCTTATTGGGTTTTAATTTTGCTTTTTACCTATTTTTGCTTTCAACCTGGTTTTGGCTTCTGGCATACTGTACAAATAAATCTAATTTATAAACCTTATAACCCAACACATAGCTAAGAAGTTGAATGTACGATTGTATCTAGAATACATGCAATGAATAAAAAGTTCTATAATTAATCTTTAGTTTTTAAGTAATCATTTTGAATACAAACAGTCATACCAAATGCCTTTTATTAATTTATCAAATAGGAAGTATACCTTTTAAGATTGGATATGTCTTTAATTTTTTGAAACCACCTACTTTGCTTCCTAGTATTATTTATCATGTGATGATCATCTAAATACAGACAAAGGTTCAAGTCTTATTGGTTAACCTGTAACTGATATATCTATTTTATTTTTACCGTTCTTGTTGGCAGGCCTATTGCCAGTCATTCAGTATTTCAAGTGTGGGGGGAAAGTTGTAGAATCCTTAAATATGTTGAATAGCCCAGAAGAGGATTATATGTGCGAGAAATGCTAGGTTGACGTCTCTATTGATCGTATGTGTCCCATTTCATGATTTCTATAGTAGAAGTTGTATTATAAAACTCTGATTAAATGTGATTCTTTTTGTAGGTTGGATAGTCAAGCGTTTAATGAAACTCTATGTTGATTGTTGTAATGATCTCTTTCAACCGCCCAACCTGATATTGCTCAAGAAGCTGTACAAGTTACAAGTACATGTAGATGCTTATGTTAATTGTCTATTTAAATCTATATTCATCAGATGCGACAATTTTAACACATATCTAGAACTAGTAATAAATAAGTGGATCTTTACTATTACTTGATTATTAAAATACATTTATCAGGTATCTAAGGATGAGATTGATGTCGTGGATTGTGGACTAGAAGATGTCTATGAGGTTCAAGTTGGTTTAAAATGGGTTCGCGTTAAAACTAGTAATTTTGCTTGCTAGTCAAAAGTTTGTTGGTTGACCCGTAAACACTTCTTTTATCGTGAAAGTATGTTGAGGCGGCTTTGAATTCAGCAACTGTTGTCTTGCCATATCTTGTCCCTGTAAGCTGCTTCTCATCTTTGTACTTGTATGATATTACATTAATGCTACCAATATGATATTAATACTGCTCATGGTTAATACTACTCAACATTAATGCTGCCAATATGATATTAGTGTTGCTTGTTCGTAGTTATTAATGTTGCTTATATATTAGTGTTGCTGGTTCTTTGTTAATACTGCTATTGGGATTAAGGGAAATTAATGCTACTAATACTGTTCGAGTTCATAATGTGCTGCTGGTTCTTTGTTAATACTGCTGGTTCTTTGTTAATACTGCTATTGGGATTAAGGGAAATTAATGCTGCTTATATATTAGTGTTGCTGGTTCTTTGTTAATACTGCTATTGGGATTAAGGGAAATTAATGCTGCTTATATATTAGTGTTGCTGGTTCTTTGTTAATACTGCTATTGGTTCTTTGTTAATATTGCTTATATATACGTTAATACTGTTCGAGTAAATTAGTGTTGTTAAAGAAGTTTGTGCTATTGTAGTACCTTCGATTGTTATTTTTAAGGTATGCGTGTTTGTGTAGTACATTATGTTGTGGTTGTAGGCATGGTGATGGTGATCGTTGATAGTGGTGTAGGATGACGAGCTTCGCTGACAGAAGAGAGACATGTAGCAGCTTGGCATGTTTTTTAAGAAACAAGCAAATAACTATTCCTTTATGCGACTACTTAGAAATGTTCATAGATTGTGTTTAGTTAAGAATTTGATTATGTACGACATTACAATTGTATATTTGGTTCAGTTATATACATTCGAGTTTTATTTAATTTGTTTTTAATTGATCTATTTATATATATATATATATATATATATATATATATATAATATATATATATATAGTATATATATATGTATATATAATATATAATGACACAAATTATTGATTTGTTATATGTGACTAAAAGATGCACCTCATATAATATGGTCACAGCGTTAACAACATTATGGTCACTCCATTGTTTAATTTGATAGTGTGACTAAATATTATAAATATTGCCACAACAAACCTAAAAATTCATGGATCATTGAATGAAGAATAGTCACACAAAATACACATTCACTTGACTTTAAACAACATATGGTCACACTTATTAACACTTTTGGCCACTTTTGGTTAACTTGTATGTGACTAAATTAAAAAAAACATGCTTTGTGTGACTAAATATTACAAAACGCCACACAAACTTAAAATTCATGTGACCATTGGATGAACAATAGTCACACAAAATACACATTCACTTGACTTTAAACAACATATGGTCACACTTATTAACACTTTTGGCCACTTTTGGTTAACTTGTATGTGACTAAATCCCAAAAAAACCATGCTTTGTGTGACTAAATATTACAAAAGGCCACACAAACATACAATTCATGTGACCATTGGATGAACAATAGTCACATAAAATACACATTTACTTGATTTTAAAAAGCATATGGTCACACTTATTAAGACTTTTGGCCATTTTTTTTAAATTGTATGTGACTAACTCCAAAAAAACAACACCCGTTGTGTGACTAAATCATCACAAACGTCACATTTATTATATATTCATGTGGCCACAGGACGGGAAATAGTCACACAAACTACACATTTACTTGAATAAATAATCTCAAATGTCACATATATTATATATTTATGTGGTCAAAGGATGAACAATAGTTACTCTCAAAAACCATTTGTGTGACTATAAAGTGTTTACGGTCACTAATACTGATTAATCCAACAAAACTTGTGCCTAATTTGTCACACATATTCGGGTTTCGGTCACTCTTTTTCAATGGAAATAGCCACGAACTCCCTAACGTGACCGTATGTGACCTACAGTGGCGCGATCTTTAGTGACAAGCACCCAAAAAACATATGTGACCATATGTATATCGTCACACATTTTTGGAGTGACCAATACTAGTTTTTGTACCAGTGCATGTACTCAAGTAAATAATTAACTAGGGTTTCACAAATGTGATAACAAAAATGTACTAAAAATGAGTACATACAAGGATGGATAAGGTGATTTGGGTGTAACATTTTTGTAGGGTGTAAAAATGCTCTTCATTGATAATCCGAAATTCACTGGAAAATTACGAGAATCACGAAAAAGATAGGCTCGAATTGGTGTACTAGAGGTATCTTGCACTAAAAATGAGTGCATAGCAAGGGTGTGGGGGTAGTTATATGATCAAGGAGACCATCATAACCATTACAAATACAGGCTAAAAACAGGGGTTTATCCTAATGCCTCTTATCACTTAGTAAATCATAATCACACGAATGCGATCTCACTAGAAGTCTCGGGATGAATCGCTAAAGCAAGTTCTAGAATTTATAATACTACCGGTACACTCTCATAATCCTAACCGATACCAATGCTCCAGAAAAAGAGACAAAACCATACAAGCTTGTTCAAATCCATAAACGAGACACATGTGATTGCTGAAATCCTTAACTCGAGCAAGCTAAAGGTTAAAATCATTAAAAGCATCAAAGATGGATGCTTTAATTCATAAAGATCTAGGGGCGAACCTCACATTTTTAGGGTGGAATTTTTGAGTGGTAGGGTTTTTGTGCTAGTCATATAACTCCTATCCATGAGACGCTTCTAGTACTATAGTTTCATTGGTATATGTCGTATTTTTTTTAAACTTGGTCTAGAATTACCGTTCTAAACTATGTTTCGATATATTACACATCTTTTTAAAGACAAAGCAAATTCAACTGAAGGAATAGTTTCTAAGGCTTTTATTTCCACCTACACTTATTTTGAATATTGTCCCCAATGTTCTAAGAGTACCCAAAAAATAAATAAAGAAAAAATAAGAAAAGCGAGAGAAACTAATACTCCCCTGGTTTTGCTCAATAATGGAGAAGAAACAAGATAAACCAGCTAAATCTTTATCCAAGAATCGTCCATGTAAAAATCCAAAGAACTTTCGGACTCTCCTTATCTAATATAACCTGCAAATCAAAGATAAAAAGCAACTATACCAAGTGTAAAATTCTAAGGGAAAATGATATACAGACATATTAATCGTGAATTGAAAATCATAAGAAAGCAACAAAGATAGGATGTATGTACTAAGTAATCGTGACTTTCTACAAGAGTTAGGAAAATTAAAATTTTTGGAAATTAAATAAAAAATAAATTTGAAAAAATTACGAAATTCGCTGTAGCTATAATGGTGACACTGTCAGGAAAATTCCTGATGCTGTCTCCACAAACTGTGAAATTTCCTTTTTTCGTTTTCTAGAAAAATTTCTGCAAACATATCCTATTAATGATTTATTGGAAAATTTTACTGCATAAGCAACAAAAATTGTTAGTACAAACATATGACTCAATAACAAGCAAAACATATAAGTGTGAATTAATCTAAAATTATTTAATTTATATGTTTGAAATAGGTTCTTAAAAACCGAATTTTTTCTCCCCTACACTTGTTTTATGCAAAATACCTTTGATTGCAATTAAAACGAGGTTAAAGACAAAACAAAGCATGATCACATATAAGTAAACATATAAGAACAAAAACAATTAATAAAACATATGACACTCCTAAAATGAAAGAAATAAAAGATTGGGTTGCCTCCCAATAAGCGCTTTTCTTTATTAATGAGTCTTCTAGCTAAACTCGGAGTCACACTCCTTACGTGGCTTCGTCTTCATTCACGTCACATCCTTCACTCCCAAACAAATAAATGAAGAATTTGTGTCCAATAAGGTGCTTATCATAAAAAACTTTACTTCTCCATTTGTTAAGTCTCATTTCTTTTTTTTTTGATGATTTCTTATTCTTTCCTCCTGTTCTAAAATTCTCCTATTCACATGATTCGTAGGGACTATGGGATCTAGGTCTCTTTTTATTTTTTACTCAATCTTACTAGGATGTTCTAAGGTCCTAACAAATCTGATTTTACAGTTCCCAACCTAATGATCATCCTTTCTTTATCGAACTTAATTTCGGCCTTTTTCATGGTTAGAAATGGTGTTCCTAAGATGAGTGGCATGCACTCATCTTCCTCTATTTCTAAGAAAACGAAATCCACAGGGTATACAAAACCAGCCACATCAATCAACACGTCTTCAGCTATTCCTAAGGGGTATATATAAGAGTGGTTAGTTAGAGAGAGTCTAATGTTGGTCTTTATCGGCTTTTTGCTAGTGAGCTTATTATAGATGGATAAGGGTGTGATATTCACATCGGATCCTTGGTCGGTTATGCGTTCATAAGTTTTAACCTCCATATGCTACATGGTATCACGAAATCACCTCCTGTAACACCCCCAAAAATCACTTACAGCGCAGCGGAATACCAAATGGGGTGTTACTTCGTAATACACAGCAATAGAT
>BQNB010055058.1:0-14420 GCA_026074375.1 Tanacetum coccineum
TTATAAGTTTGAATTTGGGCCTGAGTCTAATTTGATTTGTTATTGGACCTACGTTTGAGTTAGATTGGGCTAAGTAGTTTAAGTTAACAAATTTTGCAAATGTTATTACTGTTATATCTTTGACAGTTTTGTTTATGATTTATGATTTTTGGTACCGGTCAACTCATGAGGCGAGGAGCTTAAGGGTTTATTTAGCTAGACCGAATTTGATTAATTTCTTTAGCAAAATAAATCGGGTGGATATCGTTTATTCGCGGCTCTTCAATTCGGTCCAAGTTTCTATCTTTTTTTTAATTAATTAGTGTAGCTTAAAATGTTTTGCTTTGTCTATTTGATCGTTATGCTTAGTGAGTAGTTTAATTAGTGCTTGTTAAGTGATATTGTGAATTGGGAATTAAGTGTGGATTTGAAAAAGGGTTTAATTAATTAATAATCTTCGATTATTTAGATTTATAGTTTGAATGTTTCGAAGGGAAAAAGCCAGAGAAATAGTCAAACTACACATCTAGTAATTAATATCTTTTTGAGAGACTTTTGTTAAAATAAACCAACGTTGTGAGATAATTATCTTTTCTAAGGAAATTAATTCGTTAATAGACCTTAATTCACACTTGATAAACTTTTCACGTCACTTAACAAACATTTTAGTCTTATAAATCTTTTTGATTTCTAGTATCAATATTAGTATAATTTTTAGTACTAAAAATAGTTTTCTAAAAAGTAGTTTAATTTCTAAAACCAAAAATCTTGAAATATAATCAAGCATTATACTTCAAAACATTAACATGGATTTCAATTCATCTCTCGCCGTGGATTCGACACTCGAAAGATAGACTATTACTTTTCCTAAAGTAATTTTCTTATCTAACGGGATATACTTTATATTATTACGACACGTGTTTGATGAATACCATACAAAGTCAATGTCTTGTACCAAACATGGTGATCATGCTAGGAACATTGAACTTCGACCTGCTAGTAGTCTCATGTATATTTGTATTTAGTATTTGGATAATAAAACGTTAAGCAGTTGTATTAAACAATGAATTGATATATATGGTATGATCGTCTTCGTTTATACTATTGTGTTCTATATTTGCATGTTTAAATCCATGAATAATTCATGCATTCTAAATTGTCCATTGTCGGTTGATGATACGTGAGTATCATCGAATTAAGACAAATGTGAGTGTATTGGTCGTATTCATCTAGCATGAATGTTAATCGATGATGCCGCCAAACTCATATATTGTTCATTGGACTGACCTAACGTACGAGGATTCACTGCATGGATCAGCGTCAATAGTGAATCTCGTAAGTGGTTATGTCTCTCATCCTTAGACTTGAGATGCAAGTAGGTTTTGTGTGTGTGGAATGTCAATCTTTGATATGGTTAAACACTGACCTGAATAAGGCTGTTATAAAAACCATCTTCAAGAGTGATGTGAAGCACATGACGGACACGTGCAGTCAAAATAGGATGTGTCCCCCCACATGCTTTGGAGTTAGATACTACTGGGCCCCTCGATGAATTGGACAGATGTATGTGTGGCCGCATCCAAATGTAATTAAGATGATACTCGATTAATTTGGTAATCTAGTTCAATATCTATATCGAGAAATAGAATCGTTAAACATTAGAATGACTTATGATCCATGTCTAATGTTCAACAAAGTATCTGTAACAAAGGGATGATAGATGTCTAAACCATTTAAATGAGATGTTTAAGAAACTATCCTCATATGTTTCTAGGGGCATTGGCGGGTTGCTAGACGCTAACCTTTGTTTGTATTATTACTTGATTATTATGACGTGCGCAAGTGGGAGCTGTTGGAGTATGCTCGTGTCATAATAAATAATTATACAGCTAGACACATGTGAGCCTATGGGGTCACATACATATACACCGAGGTAACACTTTATATATAGTGTTTATTGTATTTACGGTATATAAATAACCTACGTAACGCGAGATCAATATAGGGCCTCTAATAACTAAGTAATGGACTTAGTTTATTGGACTAGAAAAAACAAATGGCAAGCCCATTTGGGCTCATGTAGTGGCCTACCTAAAAGGGGTGTAGGAAGAGGAGATAAGATCAAGTTTTGGTTATAAATAGGAGATAATCTTCTCATTATTTGATTGACTAATTACCAAATATGTCTCCTATTTTCTCTCTTCCTTTTACACGACACAAAAGAAAATCCAAACTAGGGTTTGTAGTTTTTTTTCTTTTCTTGATCAATCACTTGAATCTAGCTTATTCAAGGTGCATTCCAAGGTTACGGGTTGAGGACTAGCATCGAAGAGGTATACGATGAAGTGTAGTGTGGATACATCATACAGGTGATCTACTTTGGTCATTTGGTTTCTTTGATAGATCGTGTACAAGAGAAGGTTGTTCTTTGATTCTACCGATCACACTACAAAAGGTAATAATCGTTGTTTTTATTTTTATTGAGCATATGACTCTATGGATCCGTTGATAGGTGCTTGTTCCGCTGCGTTTAATATTTGTTTATATGATAATCATCCGATTCAGCACCTATAAATTCAACAAAAAAAAATCTTAAAATGTATCAAAAAACATATAAAGATATTTAATAAAACTGAAAATAAAACATTACATTAATTATATTATGAAATAACTAACAATACACGTTATTCGACACGTAAAACTCGATACATGACATATGAACTGTAGACTCCTTCTTGACCGAACTTTAAGACATACTTCACTGATACCTTTGTAATTCTGCGTAGTATCCGTCTAAACAAAGCAACATAAAGTAGATTATGCGTATACTTTTTCCCGTTAATGCTCTCCACACGCATCGGGCCACAAAGATCCATATGCAAAAGATATAGTTTCTCTTGGTTAGTGTCCTCAGCTTTGGGTTGATGAGAAGATTTCTTGCTTTTTCCTAATGCACACGCTGAACACAGATGATCTTTCTGAAATTTAAGCTTTGGAATACCTCGTGCAAGACTTTAGCTAGCTTGTTAAGAGTACCAAAGTTGAGATGCGATAACCGACGGTGCCATAACCTAGCTCTTAGTCTTTGAAGCTTTTGATAGAAGACAGATCGGAGAAGTCTTTTAGCATGTCATCAAGAGAAATTGTGTACAAATTTGTGTCTCGGGAGCCTGAAAGTAGATCAACACCTTCTAAATTCCGAATAAAGCAAGTGTTTTTCTGAAATGCAACTTCAAGATCCGCATCACAAAATTGTCCAACAGAAAACAAGTTATGTCTAAGCCATTCAACATAATACAACCTTGAGATAATTATGTTCCCCTGCTGATAGTCACCATACCCCATTATCTTTGCAACTTGGTCGTTTCCGAATCGAACAGTTCCCAGAAATTTACTAACGAAGTTCATGAGCTGAGAGCGGTTCCTTGTCATATGTTTTGAACATCTGGAGTCCAGATTACCACGGAACATCTGGTGGACAACCTGTTCATTGTAAGAAGAGAAAAAGAAGATGGAACATCTGTAGCATTGGATCCCCACAAATGAGTGGGTTCCGAGTTGTTAGCAATTTTAGATTCTACAATCTTGGCTTTTTTACTCGAACCTACTGATTTTATTTATTTGGGTCTCCTACTATAGACTTTAATCTCTGGTTTTGGTGTTTCAACTGACTTAGGATTAGTTTCCTTAAGATGCACTATTTTCTTGGGAGTAATCTTAGTTAAAGGGCACAAGTTACCAACTATAGTGAAAAATCTTCCTTTTGGTTTCCACTTATATCCTACATCAGTGAACACTTTACCAGTAGGTTTCCAAGCTTTTCTCATTTTATTTCTTTTAGATTTAGATTTCGAACGCACATTCACATCATTCACAAAATCAATAAGACACATATCATGATTAGCATCAAATAAATATTTGTTACAGATAGCATAAATAGATTCAAACTTAGAATTTCTCACAGAATGCTTAACAAGTGCATTACTGATAGGTTCAGAAACAGACGTCGTCTTATTCAAACTAGATTTAACTTTTCTAGGGTGGTCTTCTACTTAATCCCTTTACATGCGAGTATTCTGTTCCTGATCAATTCAGAGCCACACACCCTAACGGAATCAATTGATTTACGAGTTACGAGTCGAGATATGATATGCTTATTTACAATTTCAAACACTTCAATCTATTGAATGTGATTAAACGAGAAACTGTTAACTCACTTTAGATTTCCAATGTGCCATTGAAACCATGAAGCTTGATTTGATGGCCATGGAACAAAGCTTTTTTGAAGCTAATAAAATCCAGGAAGGAGTTGCTCAAGGTCATCATAAGATGCAGGAAATGACTAAAAACTACAAGGTTTAAATAAAAGATGCTCAAAAATGTTACTCGCTTAGTTAAGAAAAATAAAGAAGTGAGCCTTATCTTTTAAGATATTTAAAATACTTGGCACACCAAATGACACTATTTTGTCGGTACTCGAAAACACTTCCTGGAGTCCAAGGTGAACATTTGTCAAGCATCAGTAATGTTCACTTCTAAAATATTATTCTTCATGTTATATTCAAAGTTTTCATGTAATCTTTATAATTGCCCACGTGTTTCCCAGGCTTCCAACTTTGGGTGATTTTTTGGTCTGGCTTTGTAGATTTTTGTTGGTGACAGACCGTTACATTGCAATTTTTTTTATTTTGTTTACTACTTTGCAATTTTTGTAGGTATAGTTTGCTGTGGAGAAAGTTCCCAGCAACATCTTTTACTGGATCACCTAATGTGTCTGATGCTAGATTTGATCTGCTGAACAAACTTTTAACCCATGACCCCGAGAAGGTATTATTTGTAATTGTACAATTGTATGTGGTTAGAAACTTATAAAGTCTCATTCCTGTGTGTCAACGTGACATTTTTTAAAAGCATATCTGGAATATGTGCAGTGCATAACAGCTGATACAACTCTTAACCATGAGTGGTTTCGTGAAGTTCCTCTTCCAAAGTCTAAAGATTTCATGCCAAATTTCCTGCTCAGCATGCTCAGGACAGGTACTATTTTTTTATTTCTTGCTATATTATATTTCGAAACTGGCTCATTAAGGGGTCCAACTAAAGCCTGTCTTTTCTAGCAAACAATATAACATCTCTCAGTTATATTCATACAGGCAGATCTGGAGGAAGTGAGTAGTTTGTATATGAATGCAAAGTCATCTAAAAAACTCCTACAAGAGCAACAAGATAGATACATCTCGTGATGAGATCAGAGATCGTAAATCACCAAGAATTCTTGAAGCATGGTAACGGGGATCAACTTCCGGTATACCTTTTAAGCATTTAAATGGGCCTTGAAGATTAATGGCCTAGACTTTCTTAGATGTAACTCAAATTCTGATCAAGGTAAGCAACAATATGTTATTCTGGCCCAATAGAATAAGATTATGTTTATTGTTGCTCCTATATGATAAGGAAATAAGTAAGTTGTCTAAGTTGATTTTAATGACAAGGACTCTCGAATAGAATGGTTGGCGCAAGAAGCATTATCTCCAAAAGTTTAAGATCACATATCGTGTTTACATGTGTTATCGATTCTTGGTGCAAAAGTACTTCATTACTGCTTTTGTCTACTGAATTGCTCGTTTGTTGATTTTAATAATGAGGGTACGGAAACTCAAGAACAATGCCAATTAAATGGGTAATTTATGATTGCAAGCTCAACAAGTTTTATTATATGATTAGATTGTTATTTAACATTTCTATGCGCTATACTCACGGTTTCTTGAAAAAACATGTTTCGAGTCAACCTGTTTTAACCAATACTGCCTCGCCCATTTTGCCACATATAGATATTTAGCATTTTAGCCTCATTTTCACTCGAATAATACATATTAACACGATCATGATTCTGCAGAACTTTCTTTTTAGTACAAAGGAGAAGATTCACTAATGAAGGTCATAGATTTTGATTTATCTGACCATGTTGGGGCACAAGATAATGGAGCAAAAGTAGATAAACAAGTGTAATAAAATATATCTTGATGCAAAAACAACATCTTTAGATGCAACAATCAAATGCTAAACAAGTCAAAAAGTATGCTACAGTTTAATTTTTGCTTTTTCGTTTAGACTTAGTGCTGCAAACCCGCAGGCAACTGTATATGCGAATTAGTGAGGTATATCTTATCAGCAAGGTGGTACATCTTACACTCAATAAAAATGAATTGGAGGAGCCTTAGAAAGTTTTTATAAGATTCTTACTTAAAATATAAAAAAAATTAAATAGGGTGTGATATAATTGTTAATAAAGAATAAGGTGTATCACGAGTACATGTTGAAATAGTCACTGTGATTCTATGGTGCAATGGGCGATAATTAAAGAAATCATCATCTAGAGTTAGATAACAGATTTGACACATAATGCTCTTTTGCATTGATTTTGGTTTTGCTACTTAATGCCTTTTGCAGTTATTAGCCTAAATCAAGTCTGGATTGGCACAATTGTATAGGGAGCTCCAAATAAACTGCTTGGTGCCGATGGAAACTTGACCAAGTATGTATTGACTGGGTATATTACAGAAGCAAATGATGAGTACTGGAATTTAACTAGTATAACTTATATTAATTCGTCTATATTTTCGGAATAATAGAAAAAGATAAACTCATGTTTAAATGACTCACAGGACACATGCTATTGTAGATTTTAACGGAGTACTTCCTAGTCTTAGTAACAAGTGGCAGTAATAGTGACCATAGCTGGAGTTGTAAAGGAAGCTACGACTATACTGGTATGATACAGTATGTAATGTTTGGATACTACAACATGCCATTTTTATAATCATATTTAGCATCGGAATTATCAATAGCAAAAATTAAATTTGAACATAAATCTTAGGGGCACACCTGACTAGAACCTAGATTTTGTTTTGACCCATTATGCTTATTGCAGATGATATATAATATGGTGGTTAGGCTTCATTAACTTAATTTTTTCAGTGATATTCATAAGGCTCGCCCGCCATCGGGTGGGCTATGTAATAGGTATATATGTATATATAACACAATATAAACTATAAAAGGGAATTAATAGCTAAGATCGATTGAATGAGGAAACCTTCACTTCAGCAGATACGATGATATATTTTTGAATTAGTAAAGCAAAGTTAAGCATATGTAGCTTTCATCACATAAGTTACAAGTGTAGTGAGTTATTGTTTCTAATATTTCAATGTTAGAAGCTTTACTGTTTCGGGTTGTCTTCATTAGAGGGTGTACTCAACGTGGAACAACTAAGGCGGATGAGAGGGAGCAACATAATTTGTCTATATTAGACTTTGAGGAAACTATTGTTTTAAAAGTTAGTTATACATAAGTAGTTATCATTTGGTTAGATAAATACATGTTATCAATTATACATGTTACCAGTTATACATAAGTAATTATCACATGGACAACTCTATGTCGTGTTGTCAAGAGTCAAAATGCAATAGAGTTTTTAAATTTTTCTCTTTGGACAAAGGAGGAAAATATTCAAACTCAACAACAAACGTTGTTTATAAAGAAGTCTTATGTCATAGAGTACGCATCATTGTTTTTTATATACCAACATTAAAAGGTTTTTTTATAAAACCTATAGCTTATTGTTATTGCATATTCTGTCTTTAATATGTTTTTCGCTATTAAATATTTATTTACGTCCACTTATAATTATTCCTATTATTATGAAGCAAACCCGCCCATCGGGCGGGTCATGATACTAGTATATATATATATATATATATATATATATATATATATATATATATATAGCAAGATATTAGCGGGGAACTAGACATGCACTTTTAGGTGTTATTGTTCTAAAGTATGACACTTTGAAAGAGAATTAGAAACTAGACACATGCAATTATTATTTTAAAATCAACAACCTAAATGATGAAATAAAAAGACTCGAGACATATGTTTAAGGACTAAGATTCGACCAACTTTTAATAAACGAAAATAGGATTCGTTTATTGATTGACACATAAATATTATGAGAATGACTTTTAAAAGGTAGACGAATGTCACTTAATATCTTGGCGAGATATGCCAAAATATAATTTAAAAGGATAAAAAGGAATATAAGATGAGGATGGAGACGATATGCTCTTGGATGTGAATGAAAATGATTCTATAGAGCTAAAAAGTAGGGAAGGATGAGCGAGACTAAAGAAGGAAAATGTTAACAAGAGGTTGTCAGAAATGATTGATATATCATTTGCACTAACAATTGATGTGCGTGTGATCCTACCGAGACAAAGGCGGACGATTGGGAATTCAAAGGTTTGTTTGGTGTTTTGTTGGTTGCCAATATTGAGGAACAAAGGTGGGTATGTGAAATGAGGTGGTAGTTCTTTCATCGTGGAAGAATAATGAGACACGCAACAATGTGGTGACTCAATAACACTTGAAGATTGAATATCTTCTTTATACGATTCACAACCAATAATAGAAGTGTTATTGAGTTTTCCACAACTGGAACAATCCCAAGGATATATCTATTATAAAACGTATTCACCCTTAAGTTTCGTTTAAAAACTTTAGATCTTTCGTATCAAATAACCAATCAAGTTTGATGCCATATTGTTGGTCCCTTAAGGTCTGATTGGCCAGTTTTGGATTTGGATGCCTTAGTCTTGGACCCAGATGTGTGTTTTAAAGATTGTTTTCTTCTAAGTCTACTGCTAGCTCTAGGCTTTTTGCCTTAGGGAACCTTCTTCTTAGAATGTGAGGAGGTTTTGGGAGCTTTAGGAAAGACAGGCACATCTGTTCTACAAATGGCCAGCATGTGATATGTGAAGGGAGGTCCTTCAGGTTGCTTTGGCTTCAGTGCCCAGTTGAGAACACTGCAGACCTGAGTGGGGGTGTATAGTGAGTTCTTCATTGTCATATTTAGGCATCATGTATTCCAGTAGAAGGGATATAAACCTAGGATAGGGAACAACCTTTTCCTAGTTTTCTTGTTTTTTTAGGTAAAAGGGAAACATCCCCGGTAAAAAATATTACTCTAAAAACAGTTAAGAACAATGGAATGTGGCTGAGATACCACATTAACCTCAAGCGAAAACAAGCTTGAACAACCTCTAAACTACTTGAGACATGCCCCAAGCATCTTTAAAACATAAAATACTATAACAATCGCTCCAATAGGAAAGAACCATCTCATGGTGCATAAAGCCATAACAACATTTCTCGTTGGCCACACTAAACTAACCATAAAATGCGACCGAACAAACTTCCAAGAACAACTTCAGTCATGCTGCTCTCAAAACTCTTGCATATGAAACCACAAGATACTGATGATAGGAAAAGATCCCATAATCGAATTAGCATGCTGCCACAACAAGACCATAACCGCTGGACATTAGACGTCTTCTTAAAAGAACAAGACATCAACTTCAGCCGAACTATACCCTTAATAAGCTCATAAAGCTGATCTTGGGTTCTCGATGTCTTAAGTAATTCTAGGGGCTTTCTGATGATTCTATCTAACTTGGCCTTACAGGAGGCTTTAAGTTAGCTTACACCATCTTGCGACAACACAAAGTGTGGTCATATCCACAAAAATTTTGAAGTAAACCTCTAACTAGGTGACCTTTAAACATGTTTATTAATATTTTTTGAAATATTACATAACCAAATCTCCTATTTCCATAATTTAGACGTCATCTCTGTTGCATTTGCATATAAAATAAGTTATAACCTCCCGAAGGAACAATGTTCTTTAAATCCAAGCTGTACACATCATCTTTTCTAGGAGGGCTCTAAGAACAACTGACTTTCATCAAGAAGTTAAAGCAAGGAGACAAGAAAGGCTCAGTTCATGTAAAAAGGACACTAATTTTCTTGTCAACACATTTGTGAGGCATAGAAAAGATTAAACTTAAGTTCATCTACAAAGTAAACATCATCAAAGTCTAACTTAGCATTGGATTTTACTTTACCCTTATCTACCTACCTTGTAGGATCACTTCCAAAAGCCACAAAGTCTCCATTGAAATCTTCCATAGTCTGAAAGATAGCTTTAGTGCCAGTCCATATGGCTAGAGAACCACTATCCACCACTGCATGATCCTGTAAATAAAAACTCCTGGATTGCCCTGCACAAAAGGTAAAGAATAGTATCTCTTGGATCCTAAGGTAGTCAATACTGACTTTGAAATCCCTTTTGGGTCTACATACTTAAACTTCTGAGCATGTAAGAGCCATATAATTGTACACATGATCCCAGGTAATCATATCATCTTTGCCTCAATACCATTTAGCCTTACTTAAGACATTTTCACACCTTACCCTTACAACTACTGCCCTTGTCCCAACATTAGTCATGTTTTTAACCCCAAAAAGTTTTCACTTCAGTTTAAGGTCTTGGGTCTATAAAAAGGTTGGGTGGAACGAAGACCACTTGATTGGTGAGTTTGAGGCTTTTGGTCTATAATTACCAATCTTGGGTGAATTTTGTCTAATAACACCAGTAAGATTGTGCAATTTTGAGGCCAATGGCCTACATACTAACAGGCCAGACTTATTTTGGACCTGTCCTCTATATAAATCATCAACAAGAAAAGGTACTTACTGCTGGTTGGACAGATGATTTCAGCAATTATTGGGTATTTTCTTAGCACCAAGGATTAAACATCTGAAATCCCATTGTAATCTTATCATAGGCTTAGAAAAACAATTGAATCAATAATTTTAAATTCATTAGGATTAAGAATGGGACTAGTGTAGTACGATTAGAATGGAGGCTGGCTAGGGAAAGGAATCAATACACAGAGTTAGTGTAGCTAAAACTCCACAGCTTAGAATGGTGTTGGCAAAAAGGAAAAATAGACCCTAATTGAGGCAAACAGTCTAGAACTATGTTAGCAGACTCCTTTACCTAATCCCATTTTGGACAGTAGTGCAGTTTATACTGCTTGCTAGGTACTCCTGAATTAGTGTATTAGTTACCAAAACCTCAAAAAGACAAAACCTTATGAACTATTAATCGTAAATCACCTAATATTATTTTATGAAGACCTTTTGGGTGCCCTTGATATTTTGAACACCTTAGATTCCTTAGGCAAATTTTTTAAATGGGAAACTCTGATGAAGGTTTATTTGCTTGGATACTCTAATCCTCTAGGAAGACCATTAGAGTAAACAACATAAGGACCAAAGGGTAGAAGCGAATCTCACATTAATTTTCCTTGAAGATCAACCAAATGTGACAGACTGGTCTAAAATTGGATGTTTTAATCTTGATTTACTCACCATTCAATGAATTATATTCTTGTTAGTGTAAAAATCAGGTATTGTGGATGTGTGGTACACAAGATTCTTATGTTGCAAGTTCATCAGGAAAAGATAAAGGACCTACTCAGGAATACATACTGCTTCCACTACAACCATCATAAGAAAGGTTTCCATGTAAAGTATGTTTTCAGGAATGCAACAAACACAAACTTTCTAAAAATGCTCTCAGACAAGGATATACAAGATTCAAAGATGATTTTGATAAGCTGAAGGACAATATCATATGCCTAGAAGATGAACAAGGTCTGCAAGCATGAACTTGAGATAATGGTTACTACAAGAAATTGGTTCTAATTCTATGAATGATGATCAAGACAATGAACTTTGAAGAAGAAAAGAGGAGAATAGCCATCTCAAAAGAAGGCAGCTCAAGCTACCAGTACTAACCAACTTAGTACTGATAGGCCATTTGTTAGTACTGATAGATCATTTGTTAGTACTGATAGGTCTAACACACCCAATGTTAGTGCTGCTAGTACTTCCACAGGTGCAAATGCTGATGAATCATCATTTGTCTATCTTGGAGGCAAAATACCTATTGATGCATCTACTCTCCCTAATGCTGATTTACCCATTGATCCAAATATGCCTGACTTAGAAGATGCTTCTAATACTCTCCCAAATGATGGAATATTCAATGGAGCTTATGATGATGATGAAGATGTGGGTGCAGTGGCTGATTTCAACAACATGGATAACACCATTGCTGTCAGTCCTATTCCCACACTCAGAATTCATAAGGATCATCCAAAAGGACAAATTCTAGGAGATCCTACATCAGCAGTTCAAACAAGAGGGAAGATTCAAAAGGCTTCTTCAGCACAACAAGCCTTGGTAAGTTACATTCACAAACAGAACAGAACAAATCACAAGGATCATCAGAACTGTTTGTTTGCATGTTTTCTCTCTCAAGAAGAACCCAAGACTATATCACAAGCCTTACAAGATGAAAGCTGGGTTGAAGCAATGCAAGAGGAATTGCTTCAGTTCAAACTACAGAAGGTTTGGGTACTTGTTGATTTGCCATATGGGAAAAAGGTAATTGGCACAAAGTGGGTCTTCAGGAATAAGAGGGATGAGAGAAGTATTGTTGTGAAAAACAAAGCACGGCTTGTAGCACAAGGGTTTAGACAGGAGGAAGGTATAGATTATGATGAGGTTTTTGCACCTGTTGCCAGAATTGAGGCAATTAGGTTATTTTTAGCCTTTGCATCATACATGGGATTTACTGTCTACCAAATGGATGTTAAAAGTGCATTTCTCTATGGCACTATTGAAGAAGAGGTGTATGTTCATCAACCTCCAGGCTTTGTTGATCCTGCTCATCCAAACAAAGTCTATAAAGTGATCAAAGCTCTTTATGGTCTACATCAAGCTCCTAGAGCTTGGTATGAGACACTTTCTTCTTTTCTGATGGAAAATGGTTTCAGAAGAGGTACCATAGACAAAACATTGTTTATCAAGAAGAAAAAGAGTGACATTATGTTAGTCCAAGTGTATGTGGATGACATTATTTTTGGTTCTACAAAGAAGTCTATGTGTACAGAGTTTGAAGAATGTATGCACAAAAGATTCCAGATGAGTTCCATGGGTGAACTCACATTCTTTTTGGGACTTCAAGTGAAGCAACAACCTGATGGAATCTTTATTAGTCAGGATAAGTATGTAGCTGACATCTTAAAGATGTTTGATTTTTTGTCTATCAGAACAGCTACTACTCCCATTGAGTCTAATAAACCACTGGTCAAGGATGAAGATGGTGTAGATATAGATGTACATGTATACAGGTCTATGATTGGCTCTCTAATGTATTTGACTGCATCAAGGCCAGACATCATATTTGCTGTTTGTGTCTGTGCTAGATTTCAAGTCACTCCAAAAGCCTTACACTTAAATGCAGCAAAAAGGATTTTTAGGTACCTCAAACATCAACCCAAATTAGGTTTATAGTATCCTAGGGATTTACCTTTTGAACTTGAAGATTACTCAGATAGTGACTATGGAGGAGCCAGCCTTGACAGAAAATCAACAACAGGTAGATGTCAATTTCTTAGTAGAAGATTGATATCTTGGCAATGCAAGAAGCAGACTATTGTGGCAAATTCTACTACTGAGACATAATATGTTGCAGCTGCTAACTGTTGTGGGCAAGTATTATGGATACAGAATCAGATGATGGATTATGGTTTCAATTTCATGAACACCAAAATCCATATTGATAATGAGAGCACTATAAGTGTTATCAAGAATCCTGTTGCTCATTCAAGGACCAAGCATATTGAGATTCGTTTCCATTTTATAAGAGATTGTTATGAGAAGAGACTGATAGAGGTTATCAAGATTCACACAGATTCTAATGTTGCAGACCTTCTCACCAAAGGATTTGATGTCACAAGATTTAACTTTTTGGTGGTTAGCATTGGATTATTAAATCTGTAGCTACAATTGAGGGGAGGCAAGATGATTTGGTGTACAGTTTGTATAGAATGTTATATGAGCAGACAAATTTTGCCAATGGTGATGTTCTTCATTCAGGTAATTGGGTTTTAGAGAGTCATTAGAGAGAGATATGGATGGTACTGCAGAGTTTTTGTTGTCAAACTTGTTCGATTTTTTCTTAACAAAAGTAAGTACCGACAGGCTTAAAGTTAGTACCGATAGGCAAAGTTTGTACCGCTATAAAGGCGTTAGACAAAATACCTGTAGGGGTCTAGAGTGTAGATTTTGGCAGTTTCTTCGTCATTGGGGATGCTACTACTATAAATACCAATCTCAATTACATAATTGATCCTTCTTCACTCTCTTAATCGATTTCATTTGACAAACCCTAATTCTTCATCACCGACGATTACCAAAATCAAATCAAATCAACGATGGCTAGTTTGGAATTCTGTTCTAAGCATAATATGGTGGCCTATTTGGAAAAGATGGATGGGAATACAGAGTTTCATCAAATCATGGACTTTCTTACATACAGTTCAATTTATTATGCACTCACTGTAAGTCCCATAGTCTCAACTTCGTTTGTTGAACAGTTTTAGACGACTGTAACACCCCCAAAAATACAACAATGCAGCGGAATACCACATGGGGTGCTACTTCATAATACACAGCGCTAGATA
>BQNB010055058.1:19533-39275 GCA_026074375.1 Tanacetum coccineum
ATTATTAGTCCCTATGTGTCACGCTATAAATAAACTAATGTAATTCCGGATATGTCACCATATTTTAAGGCTAACATACAGCATCTGATCATACCGTCAAAACATACTTTAAAAAAGTAAGGTTCTTCCCAAAAGTAATGTTTGAGGTCAGAGAAGAATTTATTCTTTTTTTGATACGTCGTCCCTTTTGGTATAATATCACCGACCAAGTAGTTTGCAAAGTCTGCGAACCAAGGTTCATCTTTGGTATTGATTTCCATAAGAGTTTCTCCAGGAAAATTATCATCGACTTCATTGTCATCTCTTATTTCATCATTTTCGATCCGGGACAAATGGTCGGCTGCAACATTTTCTGTTCCTTTTCTATCCTTGATTTCTATGTCAAATTCTTGCAAGAGTAAGATCCATCAAATAAGACGTGGTTTAGCATCTTGTTTCTTGAATAAGAGCCTTAGAGCTGAATGATCGGTGTGAACAATAGTCTTTGAGAGAATAAGATAGGATCTAAGTTTGTCGAATGAAAAAACTACATCCATAAGCTCTTTTTCGGTTACGGTGTATTTTTGTTAAGCTGGATTAAGGGTTTTGCTTGCGAAGTAGATCGAGTGAAAGTTTTTACCATCTTTTTGACCTAAGACGACTCCTACTGCGAAATCACTAGCATCACACATAAGTTCAAACGGAAGATTCTAGTTTGGGCTTACGATCACAAGAGCACATGTGAGTTTCTTCTTCAATAATTGGAATGCTTTTTGACATTCATCATCGAATTCAAATGGAGTATCTTTTTCAAGCAGTTTAGTTATAGGTCAGGCTATTTTCGAGAAGTCTTTAATGAAACGTTAGTAAAAACCGGCATGTATGAGAAAGCTTCTAACACTTTTGATGTTGGTAGGAGGTGGAAGTTTTAAGATTACATTGATCTTTGCTTTGTCAACTTCAAGTCCTGCGCTAAATACCTTGTGTCCAAGCATAATTCCTTCTTTGACCATGAAGTGACATTTTTCCCAATTGAGGACAAGATGAGCATCTTTACAATGTTGGAGCTTTTTATCGAGGTTGTTTAGGTATGTTTCGAAAGAGTTTCTGAAGACGGAAAAATCTTCCATGAATACTTTGACTAATTCTTCGATCATATCTTGAAAGATTGTCAACATGCACCTTTGGAATGTGGCAGGAGCATTACATAGACCGAAAGGAATTCGCGTAAAAGCGTATGTTCCAAAAGGACATGTGAATGTTGTTTTCTCTTGATCCTTAGGATCGATAGGAATTTGAAAATATCCAGAAAAACCATTGAGGAAACAGAAATATTTATTCCCTGCCAGTCTTTCTAACATTTGATCCATAAACGGCAAAGGGAAATGATCTTTTGTAGTTGCTTTATTGAGTTTACGATAATCGATGCATACTCGCCAACCCGTAATGGTTCTTGTTAGGACAAGTTTATTGTTTTCGTTTGTGACAACTGTAATACCACCTTTTTTTGGTACACAGTGAATATGACTAACCCAAGGACTATCGGCAATTGGATAAATAATACTGGTATCCAAGAGTTTCATGATTTCTTTCTTAACAACTTCTTGCATATTTGGATTCAACCTTCTTTGTTTTTGGATAACGGGTTTCTTGTCATCCAGAAGTTGTATTTTATGTTTGCAGAATGATGGGCAAATACCAGGAATGTCTGTTGTTTTTCAGGCAAAAGCTTCCTTGTGTTTCTTAAGAACGGATACAAGTTTGTTTTTCTTTTCTTTGGAAAGTTGAGATGATATGATAACATGAAGAAGAAAAGAGGGTTCTTCTTGGAATACATATTCTAGATTATCAGGAAGAGGTTTAAGTTCAAGATCCGTAGGAGGTTCTTCCAGGGATGTCTTGATTTTATAGTCTATGTTGATGGTGATTTTTTCGAATGGTGGGTCTTCGGTATCAGAGTCAGAGTTTTCATCGGCAGTCAATGCTATGAATTCATCGAATTCAGTAAAGATTTCTTCTTCGAGAAGGGTTCCTTCGATGGAATGGAGAATTTTACTACCTTCGTCTAAAAGAGCATCTAAATCTTCTTTTAAGATTTCATCAATAACATCGATACTGAAACAGGTATCATCGTTCGAATAAGAGTGTTTCATTGCGGAATCGATATTGAAGATCATTCGTTCAGTTCCAACTTCAAGATTGAGTTGTTTTTAGTTTAACTCGAATAACTGCATCAGCAGTGTGAAGAAATGGTCGTCCCAAGATGAGGGGAACTTTACTGTCTTTTTCCATCTCGAGAATAACGAAATTGATAGGAAAGGTAAATTTACCAACTTCAACAAGCATATTTTCAGCTATTCTAACAGGGTATTGGAATGATCTGTCGGCTAATCTCACACTCATTTTGGTAGGTTTAAGAGTTTCAAGAGATAGTTTCGCATATAAGGAATATGGCATAAGGTTAATCCTAGCACCTAGGTCGGCTAAAGCATTACAAGAAAAAGTTTTGTTGAAATTACATGGAATAAGAAAACTTCTAGGATCTCCGAGTTTTGGTGGAACTTTATTTTGGATCATTGCTGAGCTTTCATCGCTTAAGAAAGCGGCATAAATTTGTTCAATTTTGTGCTTGTTGCTGATTAGTTCCTTGAGAAATATTCCATAGTTAGGCATTCTGGCTAAGACGTCAATAAGAGGTACATTGATTCAGACGGAGCGGATCATGTCCAGAAATTTTTTGTACTGGGCTTCCATTTTCTCTTTCCTAAGACGTTGAGGATACGGGATTTTTGGTTTGTATGGTTTGGGTAACCGAGTTTCTTTGACTGATTTTGGATTTTGAGTTTTTGGTTGTGGTGTAGGTTCTTCGTCTTCATCATTTCTATCGAAGTTGATAGAGGTTTTAGAATTATCTTGTTGATCATTTGGGTTAACTGGTGGGTTATAAGATTTACCACTTCTTGTGAATACGACATTCACATGCTCATTACGAGCTTGCGGTGGTTGATAGGCCTTGGAGTTATGCCCTTTTGGGTTTGGTTGAGTGTTACTTGGAAGAGATCCAGAAGGTCGACCAGATTGCTTGTCAGCGAGTCTGTCGAACTTAGTTTCAAGGTTCTGGATTGAAGCTTGATGATTTTTGGCTACTGTTTCGAGTTGAGTTTTGAGATCCATGAACGTTTCTTTGACAAAAGCGTTGGTTGATTGTTGAGATTTCATGAAATCGTTGAATTGTTTCTGAAGATCATACGGTTTATCATCGGTATTGGATCGGTAGTTGTCTCGGTTATAATCATTCCGTCCGCTTGAACGCCAATTATCGCGATTCGAGTCTCGGTCGCGGTAATCATTGTAAAAACGAGTCTTACGGAAGGTTTGCATGAATTTGGCTTCTTCTTCTCGGGACATAGGTATGTCATCTTCATCAAGATCGGGTTTTGTTTTTTTAGCATTCGATTGGAGTTCTTTGTACTGAGCATCCATTTTCAGGGTCATGGCATCCATTCGGGCCATAATTTTGTCAGTATCAGAATTACTGCTACCTTCATCGGCGAAAGCAACGGTTTTCTTAAGAGATGATTTGGTTTTTTGATTTTTAGCCCAGTCGAGCTTGAGTAAGACTTTATCTTCGAGAAGCTGATAAGCTTGATTTGGTGTTTTATAGAGGAAAATACCACCGGCTGCGACATTTAGAACTTCTTGGGTTATTTCGCTGAGACCATGATAGAAGATTTTTATAATGTTGCCTTTGGAAAGATTGTGAACATGACAGTTTCTGAGCATTTCCTTCATACGAAGCCAAGCATCGGTTAGAGATTCATTTTCATGTTGAGAAAAAGCTCGGATTTCTACAAGGAGTCGGTCGAAAAGAGCTGGAGGAAAGAATTGGCTAATGAAAGCAGTTCAGAGTTCATCCCATGTTTCGATAGTCCATTCATTGAGTTCTTCCAGCCATGTTTTGCTTCTCCAGTTAGTGATAGGGGAAACATCATCAGGCGGACGGCTTCATTTTTGGTGTCTTTGTATTTAAACATATCGCAGATTCCAAGGAATTTATGAATGTGTTTATGAGGATCGGTTTTGGTTCTACCATCAAATTGGTTTCCTTTGACAAGAGTCAAGTAGTTACCTTTAATAGCAAATTCATTTGCAGTTTCGAGAATAGTGATTGCGGAACCAAAAGTTGGAGCGACAACATGGTCGGCATCCCACATTGGTTCATCATCCATTGGATCGTAATTTCAAAGAATATCAAGGAAGTGACAGAAGTAATTGATGTTAAGAACTGGCTGATAGACAATTCTTGGATTTTGTGGTGGGTTGTTTCTTTGATTGAAAGGAACTCTCTTGTTTCGTCGACGAAGCCTTTGATTCAGAGTACGTTCAGGTTCGGGTAAAGGTTCAACAAGTTCAGAATTGGAAGCACGTGTATGCATACAAGAGAGAAATTATTAGAGTCAGTTTGCCAGAAAACTGTACGGCGATTTTTGAAAAAGAGGGGAAGTTAAAGTAATTTTCCAGGGTTGACTACAGAACAACAAAAAAATCCCCGGCAACGGCGCCAAAAACTTTGATGTGTTTCAAAAGCTTTAAATTTATAATGACTGAAAATACCGATTTTATTATAGGGAAACACACGGGTAAAAGTATAACCCACGTATGTAGTATAATATTTTTAGGTACAACTAAGTCGTCCATAGGGATTTGAGTAGTGTTTAGATAATCAGAAAGAAAATAAACTTTAACTTGAAAGTAACTTTTTGTTTTACCAATGATAATAAAGATGACTACTCGGATAGTTGAAAATAATTTATAAGTATTGGAAATGATTAGACCTCGGAGGTGGCACCTTAATTTATAAAAAGGATTTCTCGTCAGAAAATGTTTTCACAAATTAACTTAATTAACTCAAGAATTATATTTAGTTAACTAGACCAGATGTGTCACTCAAATAATCTAGTTACTAGTATATCAAAGCTTATTTGTTTATCAATTTACGAAGTGGATTTCTCGGCACAAACGATAAAGATCATAGACAAATCTTTAAAACCACATAAATCATAACGGGTCTCTCGACCTATACCGATATGATTATATAATTTAAGTTGATAAGCAAAGATGGACAAGATAAGATATAATAGGATTTCAACATAAGCTTGAGATTAAATGGATCATGATCATACCAAATGCTTATTCATTATCATAACATCACCGAGTAGTCATGAGAGATTTAGCCTCTCATGGCTAAGGTATTCATAACAAAAGTAGATTTAACATAGACTTCCATTATTTCAATAACTAAGTTGATAACTGTCTTCGTTCTTGATCGTTAGATCTTTATTCTTCAAAGGAAGTGGTGTTTTTGGTGTTTTTATGGATAATGGATGGGAGGATTGAAGTATGTGTGTGGGATATTATTTGTAGAATGAGAGGAATGATTTTAGAGTGAAAATTTGTCCTCTATTTGTAGGCTAATTTTGGGTGAAAAGTGCGGCGCACATGGTGATTAAATGCACTAGCATTAAATGTTTATTGAGTAAGTGCGACGCACAAGAGGATTTGTGCGGCGTACTTAGGGTGTAAATGCAATAGCATTAAATTCTTCATAAATGCTTCATATCAGATGGGAAGTGCGGCGCACACAAAAGAATGTGCGGCGTACTTGTTGAGTTAATGCAATGTTGACTGTCCTTGACTTGAAGGTAAGTGCGGCGCAAAAAAGGCAAGTGCGACGTACTTTTGGCACATAGAGCTTGATTGTTGATCTTTTCTTGAATGATGCGTTCTTTAACGTGTAAGTGTTTGATTTTGTTTGTATCTAACCTCGGGATGTCTTCTAGTGAACCTGCAAGCAATTTTAGGCTATTAAGTATTGAAAGTTCACGAGAAATGATAAAATATACACAAATAACGCCATAGAAAACATGTATAATTTGGGCGTTATCACTAATTGTAACAAGGTCAATAAGGACAATCTAATGGCCAATGAATCCTTATCTGCTGAGCTTGAAAGATTCAAAGAACGGGTGAAATTGCTAGAAGAAAGACAAAATGTAGATTTAAGTACTAAAGAAAAGCTTATAATGAATGATATAATTCGGGATAAAAATGCACAGTTTGCGGATTTTGAAAAAGAAATTAACTCTTTTAAACAAACTCTTTCTGAATAATTAAAGGAAAAGGAAACATTAACAACAACATTTAATGTTCTCAAAAACGAATCCAAGGAAAAGGAAGCTAAGAATATTGATAAGGAAATTGCTTTGGAAAATAAAATTAAAGAACTGGACAATATTGTTTATAAAATGGGTCAATTTGCGCAAATGGTGCATATGCTCACGAAACCACAAGTTTTCTATGATAACAACCTTAAACAAGCTCTTGGTTTTCAAAATCCTTTCTATCTTAAAAAGCTCAGCAGATTAGGCCAATGCTTTATGATGGTACTGTTATTGCTAAGGAAAACAATGTGATTTCAATTGCTGATTCAAAAGAGACTTTGATGCTTGAAGAAGAGAGTCGATCCAAAATGCTTTTAAAACAAAGTGATCCAATGGTTTTAGAAAAGAAAGTTAACATTAAACCAGTTAATTATGCTGTCTTAAATCAATTGTCTAAAGATTTTGGTAAATGATTTGTTCCACAAACAGAATTATCAGCAAAACAAGCTTTTTGGTTAAAGAGTTCTCCGAGCTCTGAAGAACCTAGTATTTCTTCTACACCTGTTAAAACTAATGTTCTAAAAGAGCTTCTAAAAGTAAGTTTCGTAAATACAAGTTTAAAGCAACTTAAATATCATCTTGCCGATTTTGACAAGGTGGTAAAAGAAAGAACCACACCGACAGCTATAACTAAAGGAACATGGGGTTTTGAACACACAAAAGCAGTTTTTGTAAATGAAATCATTCCATTTTTAAAGACACTAAAGGATACTTTTAATAATTTCGATCAATGTTAATAATTTCGATCAATGTCTTCTTGATGAAATTATCGAAGTCCAAACTATCTTTAATCAAATGGAACAAGTTGTGGAACAATGTCGTCTCGAAACAAAAAGTTTTGAAATTCAAAAGAAACAAGTTTTAAATGAAAACGATCGACTCTTGGATCAAATCATTTCCTAAGATATTGTTAATATTGTTGTGAAATCTTCTATGGATGTGAATACTTTTGTGAATGTGAATTCTTCTGTTGCTATGAATGATTCTGTGAATTATGTTGAAAAGTGCAACAAGTGTTTAGAACTTGAAGCTGAGCTTATCAAACAACACAACATGGTTGAAAAAGATGAGTATAATAAACTTTTGAAAAGATTTTCTAAACTTGAACAACACTGCATTTTCTTGAACTTGCAATGCAAAACAATAAAGAAATTTTTCAAAAGAATAACACATCTGTGAACCAAACTGAACCTACATTTGATCAATTGTTTGAACTGAACAATTTGAACGCTGAGCTTCAAGTAAAAGACACAACAATTGAGAAGTTGAAGGCAAACATTAAACGTTTGAATAAAACTTCCACCACAAACAACGTGAAAAGGACATAGATGAGATTGAGACCATCAACATAGAACTGGAACATAGGGTGGCAAAACTAATTGCTGAAAATGAGCATTTGAAACAAACTTATAAACAACTCTATGATTCAATTAAACCATCACGTGTTCGTGCTAAAGAACATACTGAATCTTTGGTTAATCAATTAAATCAAAAGTCTGTTGAAATTACTGACTTAAATGCTCAACTTTAGGAAAAGGTTTTTGTCATAACAACATTAAAAAATGATTTCAGGAAATTAAAAGGAAAGAACATAGTTGATAATCCTACCTAAGTGTCAAACTCTACCACTATTGCTCCAGGAATGTATAAGCTTGATCCAGTAACCTTGGCTCCTAAGGATAAGAATAATAGGGAAGCTCACATATACTACCTTAAGCACACTATGGAACAAGCTATTATTCTTAGGGAGATAGTTGAACAAGCTAAGCCACTAAACCCTTTAGATAGTGCATCTTACTCTGCCTGTAAGTATGTTAAGCTGATTCAAGAGTTGCTAGGCTATGTTAGAGATACTTGCCCTGATATTCACAAACCTAGTGAGAAATTAGTTGCGGTCATGCCTATCAACAAGAAGAAAACAGTTAGGTTTGATGAACCCGTCATATCATCAAGCACATCCCAAAAACAGTTAGGCTCTTCCCAAACATAGGAAGCTGGTCTACTAAATCTAGCAAGTCAAAGTCTACAGACAACACAAAGAATGATAGGATCTTGCAGATTTCAAGTAGTACCCAGAAGAAGAATAGAGTAGTAGACCACTCTAGGATAGTTAAGTCTTGTTTGAATAAACCAAATTGTGTTGTTGAACCATCTGGAAATGCAAATGTGCAACATTCTAAATTAAATACAAATTCTAAGCTAATGTGCGTTAAATGTAATAGTTCTATGTTTGATGCTAGACATGAATTGTGCTTTCTTGAATTTGTTTCTGATATGAATGCGTATTCCAAATCTAAGTCTGTTAAGAAAGCTAAAAAGAAAGAAGAATAGAAACCTACAGGAAAAGTGTTTACTAAAATTGGATATAACTGAGACCTACAGGAAGGACTTTCACTTTAGTTGGAAATGCGTGCCCTTTAACTAGGATTACCTCCACTAATGAAGTGCCTTTTAGGGTACCCATTCCTCTAGAAGTAGTTGCACAAGAACCTGTAGTAACTAAGGTTTATACCAGGGGACCTAATGTTCCTAAGACTAATGGTTCCAATATCAAACCTAAGATTGCAAAATCTATGATTTCTAACAAAACGGAACCCAGTACATCTCGAGGATCCAATACTTTAGTTGCTCCATCTTCTTCTTCTCTTGTCAATCTCAGGTTGTCCAAATTGTTTTGTGGTATTTAGACTCTGGATGCTCAAAGCATATGACTGGAGATCGCTCTTAGCTCACCAATTTCGTTCACAAGTTTCTCAGTACTGTCAAGTTCGGTAACGACCATATTGAAAATATTATAGGGTATGGTGATTATCAGATAGGGAATGTCACAATTTCAAGGGTTTATTATGTGGAAGGACTAGGACACAATCTATTATCCGTTGGTCAATTCTGTGACTTAGATCTTGAAGTAGCCTTTAGAAAACACACATGTTTTGTTCGTAATCTGGAATGTGTTGATTTACTTTCAGGATCTTGGGAAACCAACCTTTATACATTGTCAATTGGGGATATGATGGCGTCTTCTCCAATTTTTCTCTTGTCTAAAGCCTCAAAGGCCAAATCTTGGTTATGGCACCGACGATTGTCACATTTGAACTTTGGTGCTATTAATCATTTGGCTAAAAATGGTCTTGTACGAGGTCTCAATTAAAATTGAAACACAGATCATTGTGTTTGGAATTTGCAAATCGGAAGAAAAAAAGAGAAACAAACACTAAACCTAAATTGAAGGCACCAATCAGGGAAAAACTATATCTGTGCACATGAATCTTTGTGGCCTAGTGCGTGTTGCACGTATAATGGGAAAAAGTAATCTCTTCATTAATGGAGATTACTCTCGGTTACATGCGGTGAAGTTTCTAGCGTCAAGGATGATAGCTCCTCATTTTTATAATAAGTTTCTGAAAATGATACAAGTTAGATTGATCGCAATGTAGGAAAATCGTACAGATAATGGAGTGAGTTTGTAATCAAACTCTGTAGTAGCTATTATGAAAGTGTCGGTTATTCTCATGCAACACTTGGTTGCAACGAACTCTACAACAAAATGGTGTTGTTGAAAGGCAAAATCATACTCTTGTTGAAGTCGCTCGAACAATGTTAATCTACGCAAAAGCTCCTTTATTTCTATGGGCCGAGGCAGTCGCTACCGCATGTTACACCCAGAACTGATCCATTATACGACTTCGCCATGGAAAAACTCCTTATGAGCTCTTACATGACAGAAAACCCGATCTATCTTACCTTCATGTCTTTGGTGCACTTTGCTATCCAAACAATGATAGTGAGAATTTGGGCAAACTTCAAGCTAAAACTGATATAGGTATATTCATTGGATATGAAACCAAGAAGAAAGCTTACCGTATCTACAACCGACGTACCTAAAAAATCATTGAAACTATCCATGTCGATTTTGATTAGCTGACGATAATGGCTTCTGAACAATTCAGTTCAGGACCCGGGCTTTACTTAATGACTCCTGCAACATCCAGTTCAGGACTCGTTACAAACCCTATTCCTCAACAACCTTGTAATCCACCAAATAGAGATGATTGGGATCGTTTGTTCCAACCTATGTTAGATGAATACTTCAATCCTCCAACTATTGCTGTCTCTCCAGTTCCAGTAGCTGCTGAACCAAGAGCTGTTGATATAGCCGATTCACATGTGTCTACGTCAATTGACCTAGATGCACCATATACAAGTATTTCATCAACACAAGAACAAGAACATTCTCTAATTATTTCTCAAGGTTTTGAAGAATCACCAAAACACCACATTTTCATGATTATCCACTTCATGAATCTCTTCATGAAGACTCGACTTCTCATGGATCGTCATCGAATGTGAGACCATCCCACACACCATTTGAACACCTTGGTAGATGGACTAAGGATCATCCAATAGCTAATGTGATCGGTGATCCTTCTCATTCTGTCTCCACAAGAAAGCAACTCGAAACTGATGTCATGTGGTGTTACTTTGATGTCTTCCTAACTTCTGTAGAACCAAAGAACTTCAAACAAGCAATGATTGAACCATATTGGATCGATGCAATGCAAGAAGAAATTCATGAATTTGAAAGGCTACAAGTTTGGGAATTGGTGCCGTGTCCAGATAACGTCATGTTGATCAAACTAAAGTGGATTTATAAGGTCAAAACTGACGAATTTGTCAGGGTACTCAAGAACAAGGCTAGATTAGTTGCTTAAGGATTCAGGCAAGAGGAGGGAATCGATTTTGAGGAATCATTTGCACCGGTTGCAAGAATAGAGGCTATTCGTATCTTCGTAGCAAATGTAGCCAACAAGAATATGATGATTTTCCAAATGGACGTCAAAATGGCTTTCTTAAATGGCGAGCTCAAAGAAGAGGTCTATGTTTCTCAACCAGAAGGATTTGTTGATCAGGACAACGCATCGCATGTGTATAAGCTCAAAAAGGCCCTGTACGGTCTCAAACAAGCACCACGTGTATGGTACGACATGCTGTCAAGTTTCCTCATTTCATAACATTTCTCCAAAGGTGTAGTTGATCCTACACTCTTCACATGGAAAGCAGGAAATGACTTATTACTGGTACAAATTTATGTTGACGATATAATATTTGCATCCACTAATACTGCTTTGTGTAATGAGTTTGCTAATCTGATGACCACTAAGTTCAAGATGTCAATGATGGGGCAAATGTCATTCTTTTTAGGATTACAAATTTCTCAAAGTCCTAGAGGCATCTTCCTAAACCAATCAAAATATGCTTCTGAAATTATTAAAAAATATGGTTTGCTCACTAGTGATTCTGTAGACACACCTATGAAGATCTATAGGGGACACCAGTTGATGCTACACTTTATCGTGGCATGATTGGATCCCTCATGTATCTGACATCCAGTAGACCCGACCTTATTTATGCAGTATGCTTATGTGCCCGGAATCAGGCAAAGCCTACCAAAAAGCACTTAAATGCGGTTAAGCGGATCTTTCGATACCTAAAGGGAACCATTAACATGGGTCTATGGTACTCGAAGGATACCGGTATGTCTCTAATAGCATATTCAGACACAGATCACGCGGGTTGTCAGGACACTAGACGCAGTACATCAGGAAGCGCTCAATTCTTAGGTGATAAACTTGTTAGCTGATCTTCTAAGAAGCAAAAGAGTGCTGTGATCTCGAGTACAGAGGCTGAATATATTGCCTTATCTGGGTGTTGTGCTCAAATCTTGTGGATGCGTTCACAACTAACAGATTATGGCTTTCAATTCAATAAGATTCCTCTGTACTGCGACAACAAACACTCAAGAGCAAAGCATATCGATGTACGCTACCATTTTATAAAGGAGCAAGTAGAGAATGGAATATTGGAACTCTACTTTGTTAGGACGGAATATCAAATGGCTGACATCTTCACCAAACCCTTGCCGTGAGAAAGATTCAACTTCTTGATCGAAAAGCTCGGTATGAGAAGCATGTCTTCGGAAACGCTTAAAAGTCTGACAGAGGAAGAAGACGAGTAATGGTGGTAACTTGTGATATATCCTATGTATTATATGTATATAAGAAAACATAAAAACCAAAAATACTTTTCATTTTTATATAAATTTTTCAAAATAAAAAAAGAAATTTTTTTTAAAAAATCAGAAAAATACAAAAATAGTTTTTCATGACATGTTTTCTAGCATCGATAATATTTACGGCTTTAGAAATGTCATTCAATAATGGCACAAAGCTATAAATAAGTTCGAATAGAAAATATGTCATATGACATGCTATTATTTCCAATAGCAACCCGGCCATCATCTTATAGGCAAGTATTTCAAAAAGAAAACTTGACCTCACAACGGGAATTTTATTTTTCTCAGGAATGAATTACTTCATATTCATTCAAAGGCTTGTGTTTACTTTGCAACACAACCCGTACTTCCTATATTAAATAAATGTACGTGTCAGTGCATTTATTTGTCAAAATAATAGAAATCTTATTTTTATTGGTAAAAAGTTGTCTTCATAATGAATCAGTGTTTTCAGTAATCACAAAAAGATTTTCAAAGACAATTCAACCACTCAAACAATGGCAACAGCTCTTTAAATAGAAAACGGGTCATTATTTGAGGGGGAGAAAGTGCCATAAAATAATCTTTTAAAATGGTCTTTCAAAATAAGTCAAGGAATAAACGGATAAAGTTTTTGATAACGACGAATCACAATTTTAAGGGGAGTTAATTTATATTAACTACAAGAGCTTTAGATGTCACTTGTTTCAAACTTTAGGGACTTATTTGCAAAAAAAAGACTTAGTTGATTCTCATGGAATAGATTTAAGCTTATCAATTCTTCGAACACGATCTCAAGTATATGTGCGTACTAGGTTTTGCTGATTCTGAGGTATTGAAACCAGCAAGGGGGAAGGAATAGATATACAAGAAAGATAATGAGTACACGTGATATAATTCATACCCTATTCTCATTTTAGGTAATTTCGGGAAGACAAATGTCATAACCGCAGAGAAAATCAATGTTTAACTTGTTACTTTTGGGTGTACTATTTCAACTACATGGGGGAAGAGATATCTTGTGATTTCAAGTATGCATCATTTAAGATACTAGGGGGAAGTGTTGTCAGAAGATTTATTCTAGCGTGAGGAGATTGGTTACTGATTCAATTAATGCTTCCTTTAACAGTCAATCACTAAGCTTATTTTTAAAAGGAGTAGAATTATTTAATAAAAGAGGTTCACATAGGTATGATGATTCCCTTAGATAGTCAATATCCTGCAGGAAGAAATGTCTACATCCGAGACTTAGTTGAATTAGGTGTTATCATTTCGTCTACTTAGAAGGAATAATTGTGACATCCGAGACTTAGTTGACTTTGGTGTTACAATTTATATCATCAATATCATGTAAGGAGAAATGCCGACATCCGGGACTTAATTGACTTTGGTGTTACGGTTTTGAATTAATTGTATACTTCAGATATTTGGGTTTTTTACATCAAGACTTCTTAATGCGGCTTGCAAGAAATCTTTGAATCTACTCAAGAAAGGATTGATGGTTCGAGGGAAGCTAAGACAACTTCCAAATGGAGATTATCGAGACGGACTACAGATTGCTGACATGGACAACATGACTTTGTCATTTTCGGTTTGAACATTTCCAGGTCTTGTCTCATACATAATCTTGTGAATATATAAATGTGTAGTGGAGACTAATATTAGGCAAATATCGTGTTTGAGTATGAATTTTCAAGAATTTCTTAGTAAATTCAAAAAATTGAAATTAACGTACCCAAACACCATATAATACCCTCAAAAATTGAGAGGGAGCATTAAAATATTCCTAATATGGCTTGTTAATAATCGGAACATTTTTCTCCCCGAATGCATATATATTTTAAATCAATTTATATCCAAAATATTAAAAGATTTAACATTTTTGATAAGGGGAGAAAATGTGATTAATATATATGACTAATGATGTGATTCTATGGACTCAAGTGCGAGCTTCAACCTTCATGTGCTAAACATTTTCGAATATCGATGCACATGTTGAGGGGGAGCATTTTATGAAAAGTAAAACCATCGAGGTACTAAATGTTGTGATTTATATTGTAGGATATTGGAAATCATAACACAATGAAAGATAGATGGATTAGCCAAGTCTAGAGAGAGAAAATGGAACTTGTATAATGAAATGACTAACCACCTCTTCCAAGGCATAGAAGAGGCTTATACAGTAGCTTACAAAATCAGCCCTTAGGCTATGGTATGGGCTTATACATTAGGCTTTATAGCCCGGCCCATTACCGAACATTACACATTAAATATTAAACTACAAGCTAAGATAAATGATATATTACACGGGGTGACCGAGTCTTTTTCTAATATCTAACAATTTCCCCCTAAGGGAGGTCACCCCAAAAAATACAAACTTAAGGTCAGCAATCTTCTGATTGATCTTGTGTTCAGCTCGTAGTCTTTGATTCTTCACGTAATATCTTGTACTTTGAGGTAGTGATTTTTGTCATGTGGCTTGTGATTGAATGTGATATGTGATCTTGAGCTTCTTTGAGATCATCAGCCAAATCTAATCTCTGATCATCAACTTGTTTTCTTTTGTCGTCTTGTGCTTGTGACATCTGGATTGGCATACTCATACCTTTCTTGATGGTGAAAGCTTGATTATACGGTGTTCTTAAAGTTCATTTAACTTTAATACTTGATCACTTCGAGAGGACTTTGATATCAGAGTTGCGGAAGAAAAAAAAAAAAAAAAAAAAAAAAAAAAAAAAAAAAAACCCCCCCCCCCCCCCCCCCCCCCCCCCAAAAAAAAAAAAAAAAAAAAAAAAAAAAAAAAGCTTTGAAACATATACTTGAGCTTTCATGAGGTCATTAGATGTATCGGTCGAGTATGAGCATGTGGTTCTGAAATAGACTCTACTGGAACGAGGTATCTCCATCTCCATCTTTACTTGAACCTGTAATAAAACAGTTAGCAATAAAGCTTGTGGACGAATATGGCTTTGTCATTCGTCCGAGTTTGGTTGGATTAACCTCCAGATCCTGTGAGGACCGACCTGTAATCTGGTAGATTCAATCTTAAGAAGAATCTCCTTGATATGATTTCTAGTATAAGTGTCGGATCTTCCAATGTATGAACATCAGAATCACCCAACTTGCATGTTCTCTTAATCAAAACGTCTCAAAGCATAAAACATGATAAGAGTGAATCGGTTAGTTACTGTCTCACCGATTAAAGAGGAAAATTGATTTGAAAATCAATCAAGGTGTCACTTGAGAAAGTGTTTTTTGACACATCGAGGGTGTTAAGCTTTTATCAAAATTCATCAATCGTCAATTCATAATCTGGACCAATTCGATATCCAGTGTCACAAGTTTGACCCATTAGGTCCAAGTAATCCTACCATGTGCTTGTTGATGTTGCTCATGTCAGGATTTTCCATTTCATTGTGAAAACATTGGTGTACACTCAGATGTTCTGGCATAAACCACAGGATATGCATCAGGGATCTTAGAAAACCTTGTTTTCACATTGTGTGAAGAACAAGTAATATGGAAAAGTGTCCTAATGAGATTAATTGATGATCTCTTGGCTCTAGACTCAATTGTGCGTTTTGGTTTTAGTGATCGGAGGCTGGAGCGGACTGCCACCTTTTCAATATCAACTAAATCGAAGTGAGAAAGTAAATAGATTACGTGTTTAGTCTGCGTGAGAAATGAAACAAAAATATTTTGAGAGATTCTGAGTGGCTAGGGAGGGTTGTGCATTGTATCACTGGGTCCATGATGTCAGTCTTCAATGTCAGCAATCATCTTTGTGATTCTGAAAGCGGATGTATTGACCCAGTTTTTGCCTAAGTGTATGGAGGGCTTCTTTCTTTACACCCTTTAACCTTACATTTCTTTTTCATTCTTCAACCCCTTTAGTGCTTATCGAGACTTCATGACTAGAGCCTTGTTGGGTTTGTTCCAGTACTAGCTCCATCGCAGTCGGCACTATTCCTTTATTCTCACTTTTACTCCTTTTTTATGTCATACCTAAGGACTTCTACACTAACTAGTGGATTGTCCCTGGGTAGATCCCTCCGGTTCTGGCTGGATAATGGGAACTAATACCTAACCTTACCAACCTTATATCTCTGAGAAAATTAAATACATGGTCGGTCTTTTTGATACAGTTCACCTTGCCATAAAACCAATTTGAAAAGCTCAATCAGGTACTTATGATATAAATATCAAAGCTTTTAGTACCTCGATTGTTTTTTTTTAATTTTCAGAAACGCTCCCCTCTCAACATGTGCATCGATTAATCAAAACTGTTTAGCACAAGGAGGGAGGAGTATATACATGAGTCCATAAAATCACATTTTTTTATCAGTTTTCATATTTAAATCACATTTTCTCCCTTTATTAAAAATGTTAAATCCTTTGATATTTTGGATACCAATGGATTCGAATATGTTGGAAAAACTGGGAGAAAAATGTGCTAATTAATCACAAGCCGAATGGGGAACATATTAATGCTCCCCCTGAATCTATGAGGAATTATGTTAGTGTCTGGTGTGATAGGTTTGAAATATTTTGAATTTAATAAAAAATTCATACACTGACACATAACACTAAGTATACCACTACTTTATAATGTCCAAGATACAATATAAATATACAAATGATATTGACCTTATAAATGGAATGAAGAGATCATTCCGTTATTTGAAGAAGTCTGTAGTCAATATCGCGAACCCGTCCAACAATAAAGCATTCCAAATTCTAGAAGATCCTTCTGGTCTTGAGTCTTCGTTCAATGGCATGTATAAATTCCTTGCTCCTTTCCACATCCTTATGAGTCCAAAACCGCGTGTTCATACCCGGACTGAGCCGATTAACCTTGTACTCCTTAACTATGTAATCCAGTGCTTCTATAATATTTGTCAGCGTACCATCACTGAACTTGTAAATCTCATTGAACCGCATGATCTTCTGTTCATTGTTACTAACATAGAACACAACTGCACGAGGCGAATCAATGATTGTATAATCATGCTTGAACTCGAAGCCTGTTGCATCCCATCCATGTTTAGTGAGATTCAGCTATTTTTGGTAGCTCTCAATGCCGAGTTGGAAGTCTTCAACCTGCTGTCGAATCACTAAGTTTCGCGTCCACAGTTTAACAGCAGTAGAAAGCATACGTATGTCTGAACCAGGAAGATGATTTAGATGACCTTGAAGAAGCAGCAGATTCAGGTCTTCAAAGTTATTGGGATACAAGTTTTTGAAGTCCTTTTCGGCAATCGTGTATTCTTGATGATTAGATCTGCGCAGTGTGATCTCTTTCAGGTAGTCGTACCCGTAGCGAGAGTAGGCTTTTATTCTAACAACACTGAGTATACGCATGTGAGTTCGGACTACCTTGCGGCTTGATTCAGCTGTGTGTCGGTCAATGTAGAATTTTTGACGATTAAACCACCAATGAGAGATACCATAAGAGGCACTTATGTCATAGGTGCAGACGTTATCGATCCACATATGCTCAGGTACGAGTAGTTCAAGTCCAAAGTCATGATAACGAGCAGCCTTCGTCTTGGAAATTGACAAAGCTTGTCCGCTTCCCTTACTGCCATAACGCAAATAATCTAAGCCTTTTATTGAAAAAGAATTGGGGTTGAATAGTGACATGACCTGGTGGACCACTGAGAGGCAGAGGTTTGCTAATATCAATCCTAACTTGATCACCTTCTGGATTAGCCCAGTCAATCTGATATGTAAGCATCTTGTGACACTCTTCCATCTGAAACTAAAGATGAACGACATCAAGGTAGAAAGGTTTAACGACTTCATAAGCTTGACCTTTTAAATCTGCTTGAGTAAGCTCGGTCTTTCCCATCTTTTGGCAATACCAGTTCATAAACGTCCGCATATCCCTAGTCTTTTCAAGTAGAGAGTTCTTCGCCGGAGCTTGATACGTGGTAGCTAAAGCATTGGCCCAGTTGTTCACAGCATCAGGAATGTAGGACGTAGGAATGACCTAGGCAGGTTCTGGAGTGGCTGGTCTTTCATCATTTGGAATAGGCTTCAACCATTCTGGACTCTGCTTAGTCTTTGGAAGATGGGCGGAGTCAGTGTCCTCTGAATCAGATATGTTTTCAGAATCTTGTATTGGTATGTCATCGACTGGTTGCTCAGCATGAGGACCGGATTGTTGCTTGGAGGAGCTTGAAGGAGCATCTCGAGTGTCAGACTTCTTCCATGCTGATGACTGAGGAGCTTGTGGCTGTGATGAACCAGAAGCGCCAGCGTCATGTCGTCTTCTCTTACTTTGATCCGAATCTAGTAGAGGAGGGGGAGGATCTTGATCATCACGTTGTCTCTTATGAGACTTATCCTTTTTCCGAGAAGCTCATCCCTCTGTGCACGTTCCATAGATGCTTCAAGAGCTTCATAGAGTGCGATATGTTCCAAAAGTGATTTGTAAGAGCCAGTTTCAAACATCCTTTGGTGAAGCATTTCTTTCATATCTTCTTCGGACAAGTCTCTAAAGCGGTCTCGAAGGGGAGCCTGTAGAGCTATTTGAACCGCCTCTTTGACATTTTCACGGACTGCTTCATTAATCTTATGAGGCAGATCCCTAAGCTCCAAAGTGTAAACCCTAGATCCAAGATTCCGAGTTATGTTATCAAGATTCTTGTTAGTCTACTCTAAATCAGAGAGTTTCTTTTCAAGAGCTGCGATACGTTCAGCTAACTCTGATTCAGTTATGCTTTGTTGTTGTGGAGGAGGTGGAAGGGGTGTTGTTGTTGTCGTTGTAAAGATTGGTGTTTGAGTGGTAGATGATGCAGATTTAGGAGGTGAAAGATCAATTACTGGTGTGGACAGTGGAGGAACAGAGGATGATGCTTGATATATTAGAACAGTAACCATGGAGACCACTTCAGCTTCTACGTTGAGTTTTCCCAGTTCATCATCAGTGGATTTGTTATTAATGAATTGATCCACAATAGCATATGCATCCTCCAGATTCTTCATTGACGATAGAGTCCCGGTTGAGCTTAAAGCATCCTCTAGGATGACATGTTCATTAGCCGGAAACTTCAAACTCTCTTGAACCTTAGGGTACAAATCGGCCATGAATTCATCATGCGTGGGCTCAGGGTCTGGTCCAGCAAGAGCCATACGACTTATTCTAGGGTCTGGTCCAGCCTGGTCTTCTTCCATGTGTACCTGCTCTGGTTGAGGTCGAGACTTAAGAGTTTCACCAGGGTCTAATCCAGCCTGGTCTTGATCAAGTTCCACCGTCTTTTCCTTGACGTTTTCCTGTTTCTCCACACCTCCACTGCTTGTCTTATCTGATCTAGCACCTGTTTCAGCATCTGCAGGAGACAAAGAGTCACGAATGATATTGGCAGATATGTCATCCAGTGGTTGTGCAGAGGGTCCATTTGATGCCTCTTCAGTAGTTAGAGTCCGCCTTTGGAGTATGAATTGGTCCGTGGTGCTTCTCCTCTTTGGTGTATGCAGGGCTAGCA
>BQNB010055059.1:0-39274 GCA_026074375.1 Tanacetum coccineum
ACCATTGTCCAAGTTTTTCCTTATGGCACTGTCGAGTTATCTCAAAACTTCGGGCCCAACTTTAAAGTGAATGGTCATCATATAAAACATTACTTTGGAGGGGACATACCAACCGAGGTTGTCCCGGATCTCCAAACGTTCCCCATGGACCAATAAATTCGGGGGACGGTTCAAGCGTCGGGACCCTAAACAAGCGCTTCGTGGGAGGCACCCCATGCCTATCAGTAGTAGTAATAAATAAGTGTTTTTGTGTGAGAAGTCCATTACCCGTGTTCTGTGTGCTTTGTATGTCCAGGTATTCCCGGATTGTGAAGGCTCTCGATTCTGTCATTTTTAATTCGAGCTTCACATCCTCAGCTTCAATTTGGGAATTCAGTATCCAAATCTAATCGACTAACGTTTTATCTTTTGGCACACATCTAATCGGGACTAACGTTTTTATCTTTTGGCACACTCATAAAACGGCCTCCTAGATCTTACGTAGGAAACCCCTTTAAAACATCTGAGGACGATTTGGTTTAGTTATAGTTATGGGGGGATTCTCTCGATATTGATTTTTGCTGCAGTCGTTGTTATCACGCAAATCCCGTTTTTTTACCACAAATTTTTGGATAAATACCAAAAAAAAAATGAAAAAATATTAAAAATTTTCAAAAATAAAATAAGTGTTTTGTTAGAGCACAACTTTAACTTTCCTATTAGGTAGGAATGAGGAATAATTTTTGACTCGATCGGGCGTGTTGAGCCCTAGCTAGTTCCTCAACTTTACCGCTTGTAGGCTAAGCTTTCACGAATTCGATTGCTTCGAATTTTAATAAGGTGAAGAACAAGAAGTGATAGAGTTAAATATAAGTTTATGTGCTGAGCTAGATTCTTCACATAAAACTTTATATAAAAAACTTGTGGCTTTTTCTCCCATTAGCTTCTAATCCACCTAATCATACGTACTCAATTCAATTCAACTAAGTCAATCAATGTTTCTAAGTCAATCGATGTTTTCAGAAAAAGCTTCAAATTTGTAACTTGATTCTTTAAAAGCAAGGTTTTGAAAGATAAAATGCCAAAGAAGCATGAATGAAGTATGAATGCAAAAATGCACGAATATTGTAATTATGCCAATGAAGCATACATTTGATCATATGGAGCTAGTAAAAGATGTGTCGTGATATCCCACTCCGCTAACCACGAGGTGGGGGTTCAAACTAAGACGTCTTTACTTCTAGGGATTTGGTGTGTTGTGATATCTCACTTGGAAGAAAGGTCTAGGTGAGGGTTCAAACTAAGACACCGATCGTTGGTTGTGATATCCTACTAGGGAGCGAGGCCTAGGTAGGTGTTCAAACTAAGCAACACATTCCTAGCTTTAAGAACTTATGAAAATGATAAATATGTTGCAAAAAGTTCTATGGTTTAAAATCAAGTTACAAGTACCTAATAAGTTGTTGCTTTGAGTCGTGATTCATCTTGAATTATGACTATGAAAATAAGTTGATCTATGGTTGAAACAAGCACACACATTCAAATCATATATCCATGTTGGGAGTAAAAAGTTCGCAAGTCATAAGTATGAGGGCTTAACATCTAAACTTATATCGACAATGATCTTGTTTAATTGCTTAGCTTGGAGCTTGTGAAAAAATCGGGGACGATGAAATTATCCGTCAGGACGTCCGTGGATTATTCTACGAACGTTTCTCATTCTATGATCCCATTGTTGATAAATAAAGGAAGTCAAACATGTAAAAAAAAAAAAATTAGAGTAGTTGTGTAAATATAAAAATTGGTGAGAACCGGGACTTGTCGAGGCTATTGATTCTTTTATTCCCTTTGATAAACGCTTGGCTACTTTTCCAAGTTATTAGTCGAGGGGATTTGAGATTTTTGGTTTCTCGAGTGCTTACTTCATAGCATTGCGTGGGACACGCAACATCTTAGTTTGGGGGATTTTGGTATGTGCTTAATCACACATACCTTTTACCTTTAAAAACGAGCTAAAATAACCAAAAACGGTCTCAAAATGCCAAATATATGCTTGTTTTGCTAATTGTGTTGTGCAGGAACGGATATCTCACAAAAAGACGAAAATCCAAGCGACAAACCAAGACACGAGATGGAAAAGTGTGTGAAGACGAAGCCCAATCGAAGTCAAATCAACTCCGAGAAGAAAAAGCAAAGAAAAATATAACTTGAGGGGTCAAAAATGCCAAACCCCTAAGTTATATTGTTATATAAACCACAGGGACTGATTATGACAACCAGGGAAACTTCATTTATAAAAAGAAAGAAAGGGGAAAAAGAGAATGAAAAGAAGAAAGATGTGGAGGGGCTTTTCTTGTACAAAAACCAAACATTCCCTTAATCATCTTCAACCTCTATTGTACAACCCAACTTGTATTAAACCTCTTTTCACACCAATACCAACCAGCCAGCACCCTGTTTTGCCTACCCTTACTTCTCCTGACATAATCATCATCTTCCTACCAAATCATTTCGTCCCCCTACTATTTCCCCCCCTAGTATTTTAAAGTCTATGTTCGGCCAATCCTCTCCATTCCAAAGCACTTCGACGGCTGAGATTGTCTACAAGAAGCTCAAAAGAAATCAAAGGCTGGGATTTGCTCAAGATTCACCTCACACAACTAGCACACTTGGTTTTATCTCTCCAAAGAAGCACAAGCTGCAAGTCCAAGACTTCGGCTATAAATAGAGTTTTTTGTAAGCCTTTGAGGCAATCTAGTTTTAGTTTTTTTTAGTAACTAATTAGTTTTTAATCTTAGTTTAAAATTTCAAAGTCATTTACAGCTTTTTACTTTCAACTTTGTAACATTTTCAAGATTAATGCAAGTTTGAAGTTTTTAAGTCAATTTACAATACCAGTGTTAAGTTTCCTAATCATATTACTTCGTGTTCAAAAAGCTCTTACCACAGCTTACTTATAAGCTGTTTTCATTAAGTAAAACTAAAAAGTTAAGTAGTTAAGAGAAAATCACAAAAATCACTCTCAATACACCACAGCTTATTTATTGGATGATAAGCCAGTTCTGGATGGGCTTATGGACTCTCACTAGCTTGTTCTATGCAAGCTAGAGCTTGTAGATTCATTGTTTGACCCTGTTTTGAGCAAGGGTGTAGTAAGTCTCTCTATTTCTTACTTTACTTATCTATTGCAGAATTGCTAGTTTATTTAATACAACTGTTGGTTTTAAGTTTATACTGCTAGACTAATTCATGCTTAATTAAGTGCTTATTATGGATTGAAAATTGCTTATAAGTGTTTTACTTTGTTATTTGATAATCTGTTTTTAATTAGTTTGAAATAAAAATGATTTTTGGAAAAGTTAAAGGCTGTTTTGAACAAGCAGTACTAACTCTAAGTTAGTACTGCTAGTTCATTTTAGAAACAGTATTAACTCCACACTAGCAGTACTAACTCTAAGTTAGTACTGGTAGTTCACTTTTTGGAACAGCACTAACTTAACACTACCAGTACTAACTCCAAGTTAGTACTGTTAGTCTTAACTGTTAGTACTGGTTGCTCAACTTAGCTTATCAGCTTATAATTTCTGCTTATTTAAGATTTCCTTAGCCTTTTAGAGTAGATTAAACCATTTTCCTTTACTTTCTTTAGGGATAAGCTTATTTAAGTTTATTTTCCTTTTCAAAGTATTTTCAATAGTGTATCAGTTTGTAGCTTTTTAGCTTATTTATCATTTTAGTTTATTCTAGTTGCTTATTCCAATTACTAAGTGCTTATTAAGGTTAGGTGAACTTCTGTTTTAGCTTGTTTGCTTATTTATTATTTCTTTAAGTCTTGTTAGCCTAGCAGTACTAACCTAAAGCTAACAGTACTAACTTTAGCCTAGCAGTACTAACTCCAAGTTAGTACTGGTAGTTAAAACTGTTAGTACTGTTGTGTTTATCTTGTTTAATTTAGCTTAATTGCTTTTTGTATTTGTTTATTTAGAGTTAGTTTAGCTTATTTGATTTGTCTTAAGTTTATTTCAGCTTATTTGTGTCTTATTGTAGAAGTTTTAAGTGTTTTTGCCATTCCTAGCTTTTATACTTGTTCCAGCTTATCCTCTTTGCTATTTTTATGTGCTAGTGCTTATTTTTATTAATTTTAGTGCCGAATCATACCTTGTGACATTAAAACACAAATATCAATCGTCTTGCATTTCCATTTCTAGCCCTCGTTGGGAACAATAACGACCCGGAGTTTCTCTACACTGCTTCCGGTTTACTTGAATCCGTGAGTTCTGACCTTTGTTGTGTATTTTTATATATTTATATATATATATAAAAGAAAAAAAAGGGGTGAGTTCGCGCGTGGTCAGTGGCCGTTCTATTTTGCCCATTTGTGACCAAATCCACTTTTTGTACTAGTGACCCTTTATCATCGATTAATTTCTATACATATTGCATAAGTTCGATCTTACTTTCTATAAGAAAGCATGTTTTTGGTATGTTTGATTTTTAGGTTTGATCATGAACATCATGTTTTGATGTGTGAGATATGTTTTTAGGATATGTTATGGCATTGCAAGTGAATAATTGGCGATTTGGATGAGTTTTGAATGAATTTGGAAGTAGTTTTCGGGACTGTTTTGAGGTCAATAGAAAAATGTGGTTATATCTAATAATTTTTTGCCTGGAGCATATCATTAAAATACATGGTTGGATAGATATAGTCTTAAGCTTCATTTGGCAAATTGGATGGGTTATCAACTCCTCCGGATGAGGGAGTTATGGCCGTTTTACGATTGCTAGTCAAATCCGGAACATCGTTTGGAAAACGAGTTAAGCTCTAGGTTAATACTCAAAATGGTAGGATAGGAAAGCTAATCTCAGTAGTATACATCTTAATCTAACTTCTCCAAGTGGATTCACTTTAATAGCTATCACATTTTGGAAAATACGCCAAAATTAGTGTTTGGTAGGAAAATTTGGGACTGCTGCAGACTAGCAGTATAAATGGGTTAATTGCAGCAAACTTTTGGTATAAGAAGGTCTGTATTATTTGATGGGATGGTAGAAATAAATTCAAAGTACATGTGTCGAATTGGCTAGAGCCATATCTCCTCCGAATGAGTGAGATATGACTGATTTATGAAAACTAGTCAGTTCTGAACTACTGTTTGAAAAAGGGATTTAACTCTAGATTTTTGCACTAAAGTGTTGAGTTTTTAAAACATGGTTAAACACTAGACATCATAAGATTTTCTCTCATTAGATTCAACTTTATTGCTATTATATAATAGGATTTATGGTCAAAACCGTAAGCGTTAGAAATTCAGCGAACTTTCTGTTTTGAGTTATAATTAGTAAAAACTCATTTCCCGTGGATTGGTAAATGGTTTGATTAAAAAGCCTAATGTTCTGGAAACTTGACTTAAGTATCTTCATAGTATGTATTGAATGAGAATTCTCAAGAAGTTTGATTTTATGCTCCATTAAAACAGCTACTACTCAATATTGAGTCAAACAAACCCTAGTTAAAGATGAAGATTGTGTAGATGTAATGTGCATGAATGACATATCAATGATTGGTTCCCCGATGAATTTTGACGTGCATCAAGGCCAGACTCTCATGTATTTCTGTTCTGTGCCTGTGCAAGGATTCAAGTCACTCCAAAAGCATCCTTTACATACTGTAAAGAAGATCTTAGATATCTTCAACCATTATACAACCCAAACAGTGTTATGATATCTATAGGGAGTTCCCCTTAATTGAGAACTAGAAGCTTTCTCAGATAGTATTATGCAGGTGCACGCCTTTGAACAGTAAATTCAACAACTGGTGGATTCAATTTCTTTTGTAGGAGTGAGACTCATTAACTTGGCAGTGCAAGATCAGACATTTATGGCAAATTCTACTACTGAAAGGTAGAAATATTTGCAGCACTGCTCATTGGTGTGGGCAAGTACTATATGGATACAAAACCAAATTATGGATTATGGATTTAACTTCATGAATACCAAAATCCATATTGACAATGAGAGCACCATCTGTGTTGTCAAGAATCCAGTCTATCACTCAAGAACCAAGCACATTGAGATTCGACAGCGCTTCATAAGGATTGTTATGACTGAACAGAGATTGATAGATGTGTCTCCAAGATTCACACATGACCAAATTGTTTCAGACCAGTCTCACCCAAGAGGAATTGATGTTACCAAGGTTTAACTTTTTAGTGTCATTACAAGAAATGTTGATGAATCAGTAGATACATTTGATGGGGTAGGGTTAAATTGAAAGTTTGTACATACTAATTTACATTAATACTGCTAGGGTATTAATGCTGGTAGATAAGTTTTAGTTAGTTCAAGTTCATAGTATATTTTTCTCTTTATTGCACTAACTTTTCAGGATCAGCATGGATTTAAGGATGGATAGAAGCAATCCTGGCAAATACAACTCATCTATGGTCTGTAAGTACTAAGTATTAGAGTTAATTCTTCTACAAGTTAATTTTGGTAGCTTACTTGTTAATTCTGTGGACTATTAAGTGTTAATTCTGGTAGATCTACCAGTTAGAATCTGGAAGCTTACTATGTTAATTCTAGTAAGACTTAAGGATAATGTCCGGTAGTCTATACGTTAATACTGGTAGTCTATATGTTAATTCTGGTAGACTATATTAGTACTGGTAGACTAATTTTAATACTGGTAGATGACCGTTGGTGCTGGTGAGGGAAAATTGACTTTTCTTCATTATATAATACCGGTTTAGATTTTTACTGCGCGTACTTCTAACAAAGCGGTTTTCTATTTGGATAATTACTGAACTAAAATATCTTTCTTTACACTAGAGAAACTTCTTTTACACATGGTCCAATAAGAAACTTGTTATTTCATCAATAAATAACTCCAATACCCTCTCCTACTAGGCACTAGTCCATTCACTCGCATCAAAGCCCCAGATATAGAATTTTACATTCTTCTGATTTCTGTTCATACAACTAGTGCATAAGCCAATCTAAAGTACTCCGACAAACATAATATGGTCGCTTTCCTGAAGAAACCATTTCATTTCATGTTTATGCAAATTTTATTAAAAACTGTCTAAAATTAGCTTGAAACTGTCCTTAGCTTATTATCATTCTTAAGTGCTTATTTTTGTAACTTTTTACCTTTTTATTGTTTAAAATTGTTTAAGTAGTAGTAGTCCTTTTAAAATTTCAGTCAAACTTAGCTTTTATAGGATTTTAAGTCATGTTTAGGAAATTAAAGGGGTGTTTGGGTTAACACTAAAAACGGGTCAAAATGGTTTTTGGTATGGGTTGTGGTCTCAAGTTAGTTTTAGCTTAAGTATTAAGCTGGTTTTAAGCTGTTTTTAAAAGTTTTTAAGTTTGAAAATTGTTATTCAAAGTTTTTCTAAGTCACTTTTCAAACTGTGGTTTTAAAAAAAAGCTACAAGAGCTTATTTCATAAGCTCTTGTAATCTTAAGTTTTAGTGTCAAAAAGTTGTGTTTTGTGAGAGTAAAACAAGCTGTCAAAACTCTTTGAGTCAGTTTGACTTGTTAAGTCAAAACCACCAAGGTTTTTAAGTGTCATTTTTTTTAAATCTAAAAGCCCATTTTCACTCTTAAAAATCAGCAGGATTAAATGTGTTTTAGTTTCTCAAAATTTGTGCACAAGTCCTTTTCTTGGTGTTAATTATCTGTTTTAACTTATCTTTTAATTTTGAGCTTATTTGACAGCTTTTAAAAAGCTGTCAAATAAGCCCTTGTGTTAGCATTAATCTCCCCTGGTGCAAAGGGGTGATTTTAAGCTTCCTTTTCTTAGCTTTTTAGTGAACTCAAGCCCAAGATTTTGGCTTATTTTGTGAGCCCATAAGCTCCTTAATAAGCCCTCTAAATCTCAGCCCTTGAAAAGCTCTTTAGATAGCTTATTTTTAAGCTATAAGTTGCCCTTTGACTGTTTTAGCTTAAGCTTTAGTGTAGAAATGGCTTGTTTCCATTCTTGGCTTATTCAGCTTATTTCATAAGCTCCATTTAGCTCATAGTGCTTAGTTAGGATAAGTTAGGTCCCTCTTAAGCTTATTCTCTTTAATTTCAGCTTATTTGTCCACAAAAGGTCCAAAGACTTAAGCACTTTTGCCTTTTAAGCTAATTTGGCCTTCTGTCAACTTAAGCTCCTTTTTTAGCTTATTTAGTTTGTAGAATTTAGCTTTTTAGTGCTTATCTAGGTTAGGTTTAGACAACCCTTTTAGCTTTTTAGTCCAAGTTAGCTTAAATGACCACAATGTCCAAAAAGCCTTAGTTAGTTTTAGCCTTAAGCTTATTTTTAGCAAACTGTCGTTTTAAAAGCTGTTTTTCAGCTTATTTATAGCTTTTCAAAAAAAGTTGTAGTTGAGAAAGTTGTTAAGCCCCACGAGCTTAACAACTTTGTTTTACAAAGTTTTTCCAAAAAAAAAAGAACTGATAAGGGCAAGAGATACAGGAGAAAAGCAAGGTCTGTGGCTAAAAAGATTGATACTGGATTGGATGCTGAAGAAGTGATTAATACTGGCAAAGAAGAGATTAATACTGGCAGAGAAGAAATTAATACTGGTATTGAAGAAGTTAGTACTGATGGTACTAAAAGGGGTCAAAAGGAAGGAAAGGCTCCAATGATTGAGGAGGATATCCAGGCTACTCACAAAACTAAAGAACAAATGAGACAAGAGGAAGCTGGATTGGAAGAGGCTATAAAGTTGCAAGCTCAATTGGATGAAGAAGTTGCAAAGCAGATTCATTTAGATAAAATGATAGCTAAAAGAATGGCAGAAGAGGAAGCTTTAACAGAACAACAAAAGAAAAGAAAAGCTCAAGTTCAATTTGAAGCTCAATTTTATACTGAAGAAGACTGGGATGCTATTAGAGCCAAGCTAGAAGCAAATGCAGAGTTGTCAAAAGATGTGTTGGGACAAGATTTGCCTGAACAAGATTTTGCAAAAAGAATGGTAGATATGGTGAATCAAAGAAAGAAACACTTTGCAGAGGAAAGAGCTAAGGCAAAGAGAAACAAACCCATGACTCAGTCACAGTTAAGGATCTATATGTCAAACTATCTTAAGAATCAAGGAACTTGGAAGCTTTCTCAGTTAAAGAAGTTGAAGTTTGAAGAGATTAAAGAAGAGTTTGATAAGTTAGTTCAGCAGATTGATACTTTTGTTCCTATAAATCTTGAAGCTACAAAGGCAAAATTGAAAAGATATGGAGAAGAGCTTCAGACAAAGACTTCAAAGAAACAAAGGTTTGATGATAAAAATGTTCCAGCTATAGAAGAAAAAGTTGTTGAAGTAAAGGAAGAAGAGCAAGTAAAAAGAACAGGAAAAAGAAAGAAGCAAAAGGCTAGAAAGGGTATAAATGTTGACAAGAGTGCACAAGAAGATTCAGAAACTGATAAAGAGGAATCAGTAGAAGCTATGAATCCTACTCCTTTGACTACAAAATCTGATAGTGTGGTAAATTGGAAGATATTTCAGCAAGGTCAAAGAAGTATTTATCAGATAATGAGAGCAAATGGAGCTGATACAGTCTACATGAGCTTTGGAGCTATGGTTAAAGACTTCACAAGAGAGGATCTTATAGAGTTGTACAGGTTGGTAATGCAGAAGTATGGAACAAATAGGCCTGAAGATGCTTATGACAGAGTGCTTTGGAGTGATCTCAGGACTATGTTTGATCCACCTCTCAATGAAGATGCTATTTGGAGCTTACCACTTCAACAAAAGATGGTTAGTTAGAGGTATTATGATAAATGTGAAGTACATTGTTTAACTTTGGAGGCATGCACAATCTATATGTTAGCAGATAGAAAGTATCCATTGTCAAAAGTAGCTTGCCAAGTGATGCTAAAAATGAAGCTTCTAGATGGGAAAATGAATGAAGTTTGCTATAAACTTTTAAAGATGATTTAGAAGCAATCTGGGATTAGAAAGTGATGAAGTTATCAGTAGTAGTGGGCATGTTTTTGGAAACTGTAGACTATTATGGAAGTGAGAAGGGTTTGGGTGTTGGCTAACCACCACACAACAAATGGTTATCAGTTCACCATGCTTAATAGGCATAAGGACTGGCTACTCCAGAGCAAACGGCTACTGGTAAAGAGAATTCAAATCCGTTGATAGCTGATAGTTTGCTAAAAACTATAAGGTTATCAATGCACCTTGTTACTACAATGAAGCATTGACTAGTCCATAGCAAACGGCTCATGGTAAAGACATATCAAATCCGTTGATGGCTGGTAGTTTGCCAAAAACTATAAAGCCAACTTAGTTGGATGTTGCTGTGTAGCTGTGAAGAGAAGACAAAGACTAAAAGACAAAGTATGATCTGGTTTTTCAAAGAACATCAAACAGATCATCATTCAAGAGAAGCTAAGGACTTGAATACATGCTTGGATACAATTCTTAAAAGCCCAAACTGAAGACAACTGAAGAAAATTTGAGTTAAACAAGTTAAAGTTCAAGTTTAGGGGAGGATTGTTAGGAATTTTGTATAACAGACTTAATTCTGTTAGTATTATAGTTAGTTCTGCTAGTATAATAGTTAGTACTGGTAGAAGGATTATCATAGTTAGTACTGGTAGTGTTAAATAGTTAATACTGCTTATGTAATAGTTAAGTCTGCTTACGCAGAAATTAGTTAGAGTTAAAGATATGCATGAGATATCTTAGGAAAGGATATGTATTATCTTATACGCGTTTTGTAAAGCCCATTAGGGTTATCCTTAGTCTATAAAAGGAACCCTAGGCATAGTCAGTAGATATAGTTCTACACAAGATCATAGAGATCAAATAGTAAATCATAGGTTGTAATCTGTAACCTAGGCAGATTCAAAGTTTAATATAAAAGTTCTTTTGTGATATTCGATATTGTTCTTCTTAGCATTATTGATTAGATTTCGCATAATCAATAGTGTTCATTCAGTGTTTCATTATTGTTACTTTAGATTTATCTAAAGGAGCAAACTCTTTGCAAGCTGAAGGTTTAGATCTATTCAGTTAATCGATCCTACAATAGTCAACATATCTCAAATATATAATAGTATATTTATTATATAGCCGCATAACAGTCATGCACCTAACATGCGCAAAACATTTTAATAATTATGCACCTAACACACGCAAAAAATTTTAATAATTATGAACCAACACGCGCAAAAACATTCAATAACCATGCACCCAACACGTGCAAAACCATTTTAATAACCATGCACCCAACATGTGCAAAACATTTTAATAACCGTGCACCTAACACGTGCAAAAACATTTTAATAACCAAAGGCAACGAGGAGTCTTGGCATGTGTAGAAGAGTTATAGTTTAGGTTTTTAAAACTCGACCTAGTTCTCTATAACCTTAGGCTCTTGCTACCAATCTGTAACACCCCCATTTTCACAGTGCGCATTGGAATACACAATGGGTGTTACTTCAAAGCATAATACACCAAGATATTGAAAATGACTCAAAAGATAAGTTTACAAAACATGTGTTCCATTATTTAATATCAGAGTAAATGCGTTTAGTCCCACATAAATTGTACCAAATCATACACAACATTTGAAAAGTAATTGTTTCAAATTTAAAGACATAGTTTTTGAAAACAAGGAACACATTAGCAAGCTTCTACACAAGTGACCACACGCACAAGACCTCTACTCCACCGTTGCCATCACCCTTGGTTACCTGAGATAAAACATGCTAAAACATCAACAAAATTGTTGAGTGAATCCACAGAGTTTATAAACAATAAGTATAAAACTTTGAACATACATATAGTTTTCGGGAAAAACATTACAACGAATACAATGTATCAAATTCTTATTTCACGCATTAAGCTCATGACACCGATACCTTTACAATACATATATCTTTTCATATGTCTAAAACTGTGCCCCAAAACAAGGTATTATTGCCATATACCTACTCGTCTCAATACAAAACATTCGTTTGACAGGGTGTTCACCATCGAATCCATACCCCGGACGGGGTTGTCTAACCTAATAGATCTATTTAATGCACAAGTGTTTACCTCACCGGGTAATTAACGGTTTATGATATTAGGGACTTTGGCAAATAAAAAAAAAGTACTTATGCGAAACAATATCACATAACTCGGGTACAGCTCGATATTATAAAACATATGTGTTCGATTTTCAAAAACAAGCATGTATCTCCCTCGCGGGTTTATAAAACATCAAAAGATTTAAAAATATGAGGCTATGAACTCACCTTAATCAAAAGTATCCAAATATCGACTCAGTCAATGAGCAAACAACTTCACGTCTTTACCGTGACCTACTATATATATATATATATATATATATATCTATATATTATATATATATCAGGGATTTTTGGGGGGTTTTTCTAGGGAAAGCTTATATTTTGCTCGAAAACCCAGAAAAAAACTCAGGAAAACCGAACAATGCCCTAAAAAAACCAAACAGTTTGACCCTAATTTTTTCAGACTAAAAATTGGTTCTTTCAGGTCAATTATGGCTTCGATATAATGTCTATAAAAATCAAAAACCAAAAACAGATGCCCTAATTTTTTAAGGCTATACAAAAGATTTTTTAGGGCATCTGTTTAGTTTTTTAGGGCATCTGTTTGGTTTTTTTTTGTTTTTACAGAGAGTAAATCGAGGCCATATTTTTCTGAAAAAAGAATTTTTAGCCTGAAAAAAATTAGGCATCTGTATTTGGTTTTTTTCGGCATTTGTTTGGTTTTTTGGGTTCTTTCCTCGAATTAGATTTTCTCATGATCTCATCCCTATATATATATATATATATATATATAATATAATATATATTCACTATATATTATATATATATATATGTATATATATTTATATATATATATAGAAGAGAGAGAGAAGGTTTAAAATAAAAGACAAATATTCATGAGAATGATAAAAAGAAAACTTTTTAAAAAAAAGTTCTCGAAAAATTCCAAAAAAATTTCATTAAATCAGGTCTATATGTTGGTGTATAAAACTTTTATAAAAGAAGTTTTTCTAATTTTGAGTTTTTATACGTATTTTAATGCGCAAAAAAAGAAATTTGATGCACAAAAAAATTTTGATGCACAAAATTTTCAACTTGTTATAGTTTGATGCAAAAAGTCAAAAGAAGTTGGGTACAAAAACGAAAATTTTTGATTGCACAGAAACCGATTTAATGCCACAAGGGTTTTTTTTATATTTTTTTCGGGCCAACAAAACGATTCCACTTTAGAAAAACTTCATTACAACTTTTTCATGCACCAACATACACGATCTTGTGGAATTTTTTCAGAATTTTTGAGAACTTTTAAAAAAAATAACTCTTTTTATCTATTCTCACGAATATTATTTTTTTTATTTGTCTTTATCCTATATATATATATATATATATATATATATATATATATATATATATTTACATAGCGGTACGTGACTACGAGAACATATACTATATAATCATAACTAGCTTATATATAATTATATACTACAATCGCCAGTGCGACGCAAAAACCTTTATCTCGAAAGCCCAACCAACAATTTGGTTCACATTTATCGCAAGTTATCTATTTTTTAGAAAGTTGCCGAAAGTAAGGATAATATAATCCGAACTCATATTTCATTATTACTTAACTAACATTACGAACCCTTTTCTTATAAAAGACCATATTCAAAAATATATGCAAGTTTGACTTTCAAAAGTCAAACTTCGTAGTTGACTTTTACACCAAAAATTACCAAATCTTAATTTGGCCGTAAAACGTTCGTTATTAAGAGTTACGCGACGAGCCACCTAGCGAAATGTAGCTAAAGGCAAACTCTATCACTTTTCAATATCAAAAATAACTTTCAAAATTTCTCGACACGCCACGGGGCGGTCAAACTTTCTGGTCAAAATAGGCGAGTACGAAACCCATTAAAACGCCATTTTTCACCCTCAACGACATCAAAAATACACCTAGCTATCCTATCTCCGTCCACTAGACTCATCAAACTCGAGTTCAACTCATAAATATTTATTCGACACATTCGCACTTGGATCTCTAGCAATAATCATATGCATGCAATAATTAAAACAAAACGACATCATGAGAGAGTTAGACGACTTACAAACAACAAGTAAACACAAGTAAAATCGACAACTAAGTTTCGTTCGGCTCCCCCCTTTGTGGTTCGAACTCGGACGAAAACCAAACAACCAAACCAAAACCTTTTTCAACTAGACCAACTTCCAAATAACACTTATCTAACCCTTTTACACCTATTTATCAACCGAAAATGGCTAGGACAAACCTGAACTCAAACTTCTTAAATACTCATTGCATGTGAGAAATTCTTAGTGGAATTTGTTTAGTTTTTCGAGGGGATTAAGAATATATAAACGGATCGTATTGCATGTGGATTTTTTTGGCGAGTGGTGAGTGGTTGGGGTGGTGTTGACCGTTCGGCAAGATGGGGACAGGGGAAGAGGTGTGTGTGTTTTTTATTTTATAAAAAATAGAAAAAGGTCGTGTATTGTTTTTCCTTAAATGTAAGACAAGTTTGGATATTGACCATTTAGTCCTTCCTCCTTCCTAGTTTAGGACATTTGACCACCTTATGTTTTTCTTATATAAAAAACGACCACCTATTGTCTCGAGTTTACTCTCTAGTGACTATTTTTCTTTCGACCAAAATTAAATATGGTTTAAAAACATTTAAATTAAATGTAATTTACGTAAAATCAAGACTTTTGACACGTCTTTTATAAAAACACGAGGAAAAGCCATAAAACTAAAAATAACAAAAAATTATCTAAGATTTTAACTCTCTCAGACGCTTTAACAACCAAATACGTAACAACTATATCCAACTATATAGTAAAATAATTATCATGGCTCAAGATAAGTATTGACCTGAAACTCGGGTTGTTACATATGTTGACCCAAGTCCCACTGATGCAGATGCAGAGTACTTGGAGTTTTATGAAGAATTATTAATAAGACCAGTTCTGAAAGCATCGTGATCAAGATGAGCGTTGAGAAGTGTAAGTGGAATGGAATTTACCACTCGGTTCAAGGAAGGGATCGCCGGAATAATCGTCCCTTGGGGGAGATTGTATAGGATTAAAAGTGGTCGATTATAGATGCTTTAGTGGTTTATTTATTTATGTAATGTTTAGATTTAGTTTTATGCTTAAAAGTAGTTTGTGTAATAAGGATAAGTGAGTTTTAGTCAAAATAACTCACCTAACCAAAATAGAAGGACTAAGTAGCAAATAAGGGATATTGTTTTAATCACATTATAAATACCCATTTCACTTGATGAAGAGGTTAAGGCTTGTAATCTCACTTCTCTCCCTCATTTCTTTCTTTCTTTTTATAAAATTAAAATTAGTACAAACTTTGCCTACTCTCTTATTCTCTTTAACTTAACTGAAATTACATGTGATTCAGTATCATACAACCTAACAATAAGATTAAGATGTGCAATCGCCTTAACCGTGTAAGTTTTCTATGAAGTCGATTATAATTATGATAATTCAATCGTTCTTATTATAGCTTTCTCGATTAAGAAAAAAGGATATGGATGAGTCTCTCTCTTTCTTACAAGGAAATAAGACTCAGTTTGTCTTATTCAAGAAAAGAAGAAAATTTAGTTTACAATTTATGTTGCATAAATAGTTAAATACATTAATAGAATTTAAAAAATTCAATTTAGCATTTTTGATAATTAATCCTTTTAAAAATTAAACTACCTAGAGGTATTTTTTTAAATTAACTTTTTTCCACCATCACATCAGTTGATCTGCTAGCAATGGTGAATTTCAATAGTATGCGACGAGTAGTAATTGCATTACGAGTGAAACTCTTAGTTTATGAGACCCATGACACTATATTACGAGCAACTAGTGTAGTGTCATGTTTGATATGTTTAGTCCCATATTTGCCTCGGGTTAAGGACCTTACCGCTTAACTCGATTAAGTCGTCCAATTTGAGAACGTGTGAAGATCACACTAGGTCTCACGCTTAGAGGTTAATCACTGATGATATCAAATAACGTCTCTTTTATAGCATCATTTATCCTATGTTTCTTACCCATTTTATATAATTATTGCATGAAGTGGTACTTAATAGTTTATATTTGAGATTTGAATTAATTATGGACTACTTTGTAAAGATTGGCTAAAAGGCACGCATTCTGGAGCTTAAACGAAGAAATATAAAGAATATTGTTCTGACATTCTATACGTCGTATCCATCAAGGAAGAATTACAGCGTATCTGTGCCTGCACCTTTACAAGAAACACGAAAGAACAAGACCTATACGGCGTATCCATGAGAACTGACTATACGCCGTTTATCCAAGATATTATGTACGAGAGAATACTGAAGTATTGAACGTTGGTCTTACTCTAAGAAAACTCCCAATTCGCACGTATTAACCGTGACCAATACGGACTGGTACGTGTTTAATTAACATACCTTTGACCACAAAAAACCGAACTTAAATGATATAAAGTACCAAAAAATACATTGTATTTGTTATGTTTTTGCATTTGTATTCTTGTCAGGTAATAGAATATCTAAGGAAAAAGACAAAAATCGAAGCAAAAACTGACAAAACCAGAGCCAGCACAGAGATACGGGAAAAGAGCCGTGAAGCAAAGTCAAATAAAATCAAAAGCCTACTTACATCTTTATAACCCTCTTATACCCTTTTATAACATAACGGCCCAAACCAGGCCCAAAACCAAACCCAAAACCACTTAACTCCCCGTTATCCCACTCCCTTTTATAACACCCCCGTTAGTCCTTAAAGGACTAACGGTGCAACACCAACCAAAACTACAAGGACCATGTGTGCAATCAACTCATACACCCTGAAGGACCATTCCTGCCATTTCCCTAAACTTGTACCCTGTAAACAAATTACTGTTCATCCCTTCCTACATCCATTATAAAACCACAGCACTATTCCCCTTTCTTCTCACCCTTGTCCACCCCACACAGCTGGCATACACGTTGGCAATCCTAAAAAACCCATTGGTCCATGAAAAATGACAAACGAATCAATGGTGATGATCAATCAGCTTGGGCAACACTCAAAATGGAGGGCTTGGATTGATTCTTGATGTTACTCACAATCAACAAAAACACCCCTTGATCTCTCAGCAAAGAAACACACAAGTGAAGACTCACGACCTAGAACCTTCATACGATTAGTATAAAATAGGCATTTTGTAAGCCATTTGGCATTAATCCTTTTACCTAGTTTTTTATGTAGTTTTAACCTAGTTTTAAGTTTTTTTAAGTATTGTAATCTGTTTTTAATGCTTAATGAAATTTAAGTTTTGGTTCTAAATCTTGTCTTTAATATTTAAGCTCATTTTATGATTTAAAAAGCTCACCATAAGCTCTCATACGCTTTCTATTAAAACTTTTATTACATGTTTTCATTAAAAGTAACTTAGATATATAAACAGTTAAGAAAATTTACAAAAAGTCCACCCCTTAAAATACCACAGCTTAAGATTGGATGATAAGCTAGCCTTGGAAGAGCTTATAGACCTCACTAGCTTGTCTTTTTGACAAGCTAGAGCTTGTAGACACTTTATTGCCCTGTTTTGAGCAAGGGCTTTTGTAAGTCATCTATTTTTCATTTTTCTTGCATTTTAATGTAGCTCAGCTTATTGGTTACTTATTTATGCTTTTTATTGCTTATTTATATTTTCTATGCTTGTCTATGTTTGTTGTTTGCTTATTATGTCATTTGTTTAAGTTTTACTTCAAAACTGTCATTTTTAGTTAAATCTGCCATTTTTTTTTTGCTTTTTTGATTGCTTAAATTCTGCGTAATCAATAGTGGTTAATCATTGTTTCATCATTGTTACTTTAGATTTATCTAAGGCAACAAACCCTTTACAAGTTAAAGGTTAAGATCCATTAAGCAAAGGGATCCTACAGTGGGTATAATGGGTGAAAGTGGGTCAAAACTTACTTTGTGCTTTTGAGTCAGTTTAGATTAGTTAAAAGTAGTCATAAAAGTCAGTTTGTTTAGGTTTTTAAGTGTTAAATCTCAAAATCAAGGTTTTAAGAGTTCATTGTTTAAATCTGTTAAGTTGTAGCTTATTTTAGTTGCTTATTTGGTTGTGCTTTAGCTTATTGTGTTTTTGTGTTCATAAATGTGTTAAAAAGTTAGAAACAAAGCTCTAAAACCTGCAAGTTTGTTTTGAGTTTTTTTGCCAAATCTGTCAAAAAAGTGATAAGTGTTGAAAATTTGAGAAAATGCTTTTTCAAATGCTTATTGTTGCTTATTGTGAATTTTAAAATGCTTTTTAGTTATTGATTATTGTTCTTTGAGGTCCAAATTAAATCTGTTTGAAGGTCTAAGATCCATAAGGATCCATTTGTTTGCTTATTTTTAAGCTCAAAAGTAGTGATTTGTCAATATTGTAAAAATTATCTAAGTGTTGAGAAATGAGCAATCAGCTTTTTCATTAAGCTTTTTAAGGGCTTATTTATGTTTCAAACTCCTTTTTTATTAATGATTATTGTAGCTTATTGTTAGAGCTTTTCAGTGGTATAACTCTTTAAGCCACAAGGTTCCATCTTTGAGCTTATTTTTAAGCTAAAAAGTGCAATCCTTGCTGTTTGTATGCAGTTTTTAGCTTAAGTGCTATTTGGCTTACTTGTGCTTATCTGCTTATTTTCCTAGCTTATTTAGGTTTAATGTAGCTTATTAGGTTAGTTTAAGTCAATTTTAGCTTATTTCCTTAGGTTTAGAACTTATATTTAGCTTATTTGCATATTTGCTTAAAGTTTTTAAGTTTTTAAGCCTTTTAGTACTTCTGTCATTTATAGCTTATTCCAACTGAATGTCCTTGCTTATTTTTGTTTGTTTTTGCTTATTAGGTTTAGTATTAAGCTTGTCTTAGCTTATTTGCCCTTGTGCTTTGCTTATTAGTTTAGAAATTGCCAAAACAGTTTAGCAATTTTGGTCCTAAGGGTAAAAAGCCCACTGTCACCCTTTAGAGCTTATTGCTGTGCTTATTTGTGAATTACAAAAATAGTGTCTTTTCAAAAAGTGCTTATTTTTTAGTCTTCTAAAAAGTTGCAAAAAATGGCATTTAAAAAGCATTAGGGGAGGTGGAAATCCCAAGTGAGCAAGGCTCGAACTCGGGACCTCAACACCCTCAACCCAACGCTTTACACCCAACACACTCAACCATTGTGCTACAATAGCTCATCCGGTAGAGCTTTGCAAAATTTATTACTTACCACCTTTTTGAACCTAATAAGCCTAAGCCACTTCGTGGCTTATTAGGGGCTTTTTAGAGCTTATTAGATAAGCTGGGTGGACCAGCTTATTTTTCTTAGAATCTTTGCATCATTTAGGACTTTTCCTGTTTTTTTTAGAATTTTTCATACTTATTTGTTATTTTTTATTATTTTTCGTAGGTTAAAAATTTAAAAAGTCATTAAAAATAGAAAAAGTTTTTAGAAAATTACAAAAAATTAGTTTTTAGTTTTAGATTAAATACTTTTAGGTTTACAAGCATTAAAATCATTTTTACCACTTTTAGATTTTTATTTTGATTTTTAGCTTTTAAAATTAGTTTTATAAAATAGATTTTTATTATAAAAAGTAGTTAAAAATAGTTTTCTTAATTTTATCATATTTTAGACTTTTTTAAAGTATAAAATCATTTTTTGGAATTTTTAGGGGTTAATTTGCTATTTTCTAGGATTTTTAATAGATTAAATTAGTATTTAATTCATAAAAAATTATTAAAAAGCCAAAAAAATATAATTCCTTTTTAGAAAATTTTATTTTATCATTTTAAATATTTAGAAACTAAGTTTTCAATTTTAGGAGTTATCTTTCCTTAGTTGATAATTTAGTCGCGTTTTTAAGATTCTCGTTTTGCGTTTTTAGTTTAAATTTAGTGCCCTTAATTGTTTTTAGTGTCATTTGCCTTATTTTTCTCATAGATTTAGAAAATAAAATCCAAATCTTGTTCCATTCAAGCATCAATTCTCAAAACGACTCTCGGCTTTCAATTGCATTCCTCGTTGGGGATAACGACCCGAGAATCATACTCCCGAATTACTATAATTGTGATTTTTTTATTCCTACCCTCTTATCTTTATATATTATATATTATAAGTATATCTTATATTTATATTTATATATTATATATTTTAAAAGGTGTTGATCAATTTATCAAGTATATGTTTAAAAGTGTTAAAATGAATGAGGGGTTAAGTATAACCAAATTGTAGTTAATAATAGACGAAGCGGTTTTGAGGACGAAATCTAAATAAGAGGGATAGAATTGTAACATCCCAAAACCGGTTTTTAAGTATTTTATGACAAGAATGCCACGTGAATGAGTTTGACTATGACTTTTATAAATTAAAGGCCTCTCGTGTTTGGTTAGTCAAACCCGATAGTCAAACTTATGATAAATGTTAGTCAAAGTGGTTATTATATGTTTATGAGAAGTATTATGTGACCTAAGAATAAGAGAAAAGAACTTGAGGGGCCTAAGTTGCCAAAATCTCAAACTAGTACTAGAACCTCCAGGTTTTAGTACTAGAACCTCCAGGTTTTAGTACTAGAACCTCCAGGTTTTAGCTTGCAGGGACCATTCTTACCAGAATTGCAAACTTGTGCCATATTTATGAGATATAATCTCATATCTTCCATAATATTCCAGATATTTAAAGTTGGTATGTGTGTGTCGTAAGATGGAGAAAGGAAGGAAGAACAAATATTTTTCAAATGCTAAATTGAGTGTGGAATAATGTTCTAACCCAAGAAATATGTCCATAGCAATCATCCATCACAAGTAAGTAAGCTTAATTAATGTTTAATCACAAGTTATGAGTTAGGGTTTGTGTACCCAATTTGGGGGTTTTGGGTAAAAAGTGTTGTAAAGCAAAGATATGATGTTATAATAATCATGGGTTAAGTTGTATTAAATAAAGTAAGTATTTTTTGGGGGTTTATTGATATGATCACGACTTGATCATACAAAGGTTAGTATTGAGATGTGCATGTATTGGGTAAGGCTAGAAACACCTTTAATTATTAAGTTTATAAAGTTTTTATGATTTGTGATTATTCATAGTTAGGGTCTAAGAGGATGATGATGATTATTATTATTATTATTAATAAGCTTAGCTTGAAGCTAAGGTAAGTAAAATGATTAAAACATGTTGTTATATTGAATTTTAATATATATGTGTTATATGTGTATGATTGAACTATGGTAAAGGATGTTTGGGTTTATGGTGTTGAATTAAAGAAGAATGAGGAGCTAGTTTGCCTAACTAGCCAAGTATGTGTTAGACTAGCGTGGAACTAGTTAAGGTATGTGATGACTAGATGAGTTGTTATAAAGATGGTGTAAGTAATGATATTTCTGTTATAATGTGAATGTTTTTGGTATAAGTGCTTTATGCAAGCGATGATATGATTTAGTCCTTTGGACTACAAATAAAATGAATATAATGCTTATATGGATGAATGAAGTATAATGCCATGTTATTACTCATTTTACTTACTAAGCGAAAGCTTACGTGTTTAAGTTGCAATGTTTTGTAGGTCTAATGCATATGAAGTAAGTGTTAGTAGCCGAGATCGAATCGATGTTGAACCCCCAAGTAAAGTAAAATGGTTTATGAATGTTCTTGGCAAGTGTTAAGGTCTTTTGTATGGTCTTGTTATATAAATTGATGCAAATGGGTCAAAAGGGGAATGTAGAACGGGTCAAAACGGGGAGTTTGGCAAACCCCGCAAAGTATATGTTTTGGGTCGTTTAAACCGTGAATGTTTATGGAAATGATGAAATATATTAGTTTAATGAATTCCGGAAGTTTTCATGTAATTTCATGTTATCAAGGTCGTTTTCCAGAAAAATGGGTCAAAGTGCACCAAAGGAGTGTGCAGAAAATGGGTCATGTTGTTTTGGTTGTAAAAACTAAACCGTAAAGAGTTAGAAGGCGTGCCACCCGCCGTTTCAAAGATAATTGATTCTAGTTTCAGTTAGTAATACTTCTAAGAGGTGAATGATAATCTATTTTGGTCAGTTTATAAAAGAGTGACAGCGGGTCTGTTTTGGTATGTCGTTTTCGCGAAAAGTTTTTAATTTTTGGTCAAATTTAGAGTCGGAAAGGGGCGTTTCAAAAGGCTTATATATGATGAAATTAGGAAATAAGCCTGAAGACCAAATTTGTCTAGAAACGATTGATGGAAATTTCACGTTGTGGCATTGGAGATTAGGTCACGCAAATATGCGTCTTATTCAATCCTTAGCATCTAAGGAATTAGTTAGAAACTTACCTAAGCTTAAGTTTGATCAACACTTCTGTAATGCTTGCAAAATTGGAAAACAAGCTCACGCTAGTCACAAGGCTAAGAATATAGTATCAATGACTAGATGCTTAGAACTCCTTCATATGGATCTCTTTGGTCCATCCGCCGTACAGAGTTACGGAGGAAACCACTACACCTTAGTCATAGTAGATGACTACTCTAGGTATACTTGGACTAGATTCCTTAAGGATAAAACCGAAGCCTTCGATCAATTCGAAATATTTAGTAAGAAAATTCAAAACCAATTAGGATGTACAATAGTGTCAATAAGAACCGACCACGGTAGGGAATTTGATAATGAGGTGCAATTTGGAGAGTTTTGTAATGCCAATGGAATTACACATAACTTCTCAGCTCCACGCACTCCTCAATCAAATGGCGTGGTTGAAAGGAAAAATAGGACACTTCAAGAAATGAGTAGGACTATGTTGAATGAGCAATCGTTACCACAAAAGTTTTGGTGTAACGCAGTAGACACTTCAACATACATTCTCAACCGAATCCTAATTAGAGCCATCTTAGGAAAAACACCTTACGAACTCTTAAAAGGTAGGAAACCTACTCTAGATTACTTTAGAGTGTTTGGAAGAAAGTGCTTCATTTTAAACACTAAAGACTACCTTACAAAGTTTGACCCAAAGTCATACGAAGGTATCTTTTTAGGTTACTCGCAAAATAGTAAAGCCTACATCATCCTTAAAAAACATACTAGGAAAGTCAAAGAATGTTGAGATTTAAACCTATCATACTTAGTACTGCCAAGAGAACAGTACTAATTTAACACTGCTAAAGATTGGAGAAAATAGTCTAAGTCATTAGTACTGTTAGTTTAATAGTTAGTGCTGCCAGTACAAAGTGTTAGTACTGTCAGTTTATTAGTACTGTTAGTTATTATAGTTAGTACTGCTAAAGTGATATACATGAGATATATTAGGAATAGATACGCATTGATCACTTGACGCGTTTTGTAAGCCCATTAAGGTTTCCTTGTATAAAAGGAACCCTATGGCGTAGATCTAGATATCAGTTTAATATAGTTTTTATAGCAGTCATAGTTTATAGCTTCAAGGTTATTTTGTAACCCTATCACTATTCAGAGTGATCATTTTATATTGAGGCTGAAAGTTTAGTAAAAGTCTGTGTACTGTTTCATTGTTCTTCTTAGTACTGCAAAATAGATTCCTCATAGTTTGTGATATTCTCAATCTTAGTTTCTACTATAGTTGTTTTGGATCTATCCAACACAACTAAGCTTTAACAAGCTAAGTAAGATCTATTCAAAAGGGATCAACAAGTGATATCAGAGCTTGAATGTAGTTTTTTTTTTTTTGTTTTGGATATATCTAACACAGCTAAGCTTTAACAAGCTAAGTAATATCTGTTCAAAAGGATACAACAAGTGTATCAGAGCTTGTGTGAGAAACTTTGATAAGAAACTCTAACACTACACAAGATCTATTAGACAAAGAAAAAGAAGGAGTCACATCAGAAACTACCCAAAACAGTGTCCTGCACTAAAACTTCTAGTACCAAAACTAAGATATATCTAATGGAGCAATGTGGGGGAGAGATGGAACGAATAACCATACTTTTTCACTGATCATGCCCTTTAGGAGGTAATAGTAAATGGTGATTCAGTTTCACCAATTGCATTAGCTAGTGCTAGTGCTGACGGTCCTATTCCTCCTAAAACTGCTAAACAAAAGCTAGTAAGGAAAAATGAACTAAAGCAAAAAGCACTCTTAAGCTAGCCATTCCTGATGAGCACCTACTGAAGTTTCATGCCTGCAAGGATGCAAAGTCCCTATGGGAAGCTATCAAGAATAGGTTTGTGAGTAACAAGGAATTCAAAGAAGGAAGCAGAAGACCATTCTCAACAGAATTATGAAAACTTTACTGCATCAACAAGTCAAGAAGGACTAGATAAAACCTATGATAGGTTTCAAAAGCTCATCAGTCAACTTGAAATCCATGGTGAAGTTATCTCTCAGGAGGATGCAAATCTGAAGTTGTTAAGAAGCTTACCATCAGCTTGGAACAATATTGCATTAATCATGAGAAACAAATCGGATCTAGACACATTAAGCATGGATGATTTGTATAATAATCTGAAGGTGTACGAATCTGAGATTAAAGGCAAATCAAGTTCAAGCTCAAATTCTCAAAATGTGGCTTTTGTTTCCTCAGATAACTCTAGCAGTACTAATGAAACAATTAACACTGCTTATAATATTTTTGTTGCTAGTTCTAAGGATCAATCTTCTACCGCATCATATGTTGATGATGTCATGATTTCTTTCTTTTCCAACCAATCCAATGCCCCACAGTTAGACTATGAAGATTTGGAACAGATTGATGCTGATGATCTTGAAGAAATAGATCTCAAATGGCAAGTGGCAATGCTTACCATGAGAGTTAAGAGGTTCATAAAGAAGACAAGAAGGAAGATGGATTTAAATGACAAAGAGACTGTTGGATTTGACAGGACAAAGGTTGAATGCTACAACTGCCATAGGAGAGGTCATTTTGCTAGAGAATGCAGGGCACCAAGGAATCAGGGGAATAGAAATAGAGATGCTCCAAGAAGGAATGCACCAGTGGATACATCTACTACAAATGCCTTGGTTGTTTAAGATGGGATAGGTGGTTATGATTGGAGCTTTCAGGCTAAAGAAGGCATCACAAACTTTGCTCTAATGGCCTATACATATCAAGATTCATCAAGTTCATCAAGTTCAGACTATAAGGTACATACTTGCTTTAAAGATTGTTTAAAATCATATGAAACTCTTCAAAAATAGTATGATCAACAGCGTGAAGCTCTTAATAAATCTAATCTAGAAATAATAGGTTATCAAATGGGATTAGAATAATTAGAAGCTAGAATAGTTGTTCATGAAAAGAATGAAGCTGTTTATGAAGAAGATATTGCATTTTTAAAATATGATGTCCAAGTAACAGATATTTCTATAAAAGAGCTTAAAATCAGTTAGAAAATGCTTTAAAAGAAAAAGATGATTTGAAACTTAAACTTGAAAAGTTTAAAACATCTTCTAAGAACCTAACTAAACTAATAAATAGTCAAATAACTGCTAAAGACAAGACTGGTCTTGGTTTTGATGAACAAGTGAATGAGAGTGAAGTGCTTGATAATGTGTTTGACAGTCATGAAAGTGATGGGGATGATAATCCAGTAAATGGTAGGTTTAAAAAGGTTGAGGGATATCATGCAGTTCCCCCTCCCTACACTGGGAACTACATGCCCTCAAGACCTGACTTATCCTTTGCTGGTTAGATGATTCTGTCTATAAGACTAAAGTGGGTAAAACTGAAACTAGTATATCTAAGACTAGTAAGGATATTATAGAAAAGCCTAAGACTGTTAGGCCTAGTGATCTTATCATTGAAGAATGGGACACTGATAGTGATAATGAGAGTGTGTTTAGACCTAAATCTGATCAAACAAAACCAAAGTTTACTAAAATCAATTTTGTCAAATCTGGTGAGAATGTGAAATCTTTTAATAAGGAAAACATACATAGGCAAGTAGAGTATCCCAGGAAAAGTCAAAGTCCTAGGGGTAATAGAAGAAACTGGAATAGAATGATGACTCAAAAACTAGGGAATGGTTTTGAGTTTATAAAGAAAGCTTGTTTTGTGTGTGGGAGTTTCAACCATTTAATCAAAGACTGTGATTTTCATGATAATAAAATGGTAGAAAAACCAATGTTAAATAATAAGGGAAGGATTACTGGTCAAAGGGAAATTAGACCAGTATGGAACAAAGCTCAGAGGGTGAACCACCAAAATAAATTGACTCACCCACATCCTAAAAGAAATTTTGTTCCAACAGTATTAGCAACAAAGTCAGGACAAGTGCTAGTTAAAGCTGCTAAGCAAAGCTCTCCAAGAGCAGCAGCATCAATTAGTACTGCCAGGCCTGTTAATACTGATGCCCCTAAATCAAAAGTGAATGATGCATTACCCACAACATATTCTTATTTTAAATCACATTCACAGTAATAAGGGCTTTTAACCAAAAATCAGCAGCTAAAACCAACAATTTTAATGAAAAAGTTAATACTGCTAGGGTTAACAAAGTAACTACTGTTGGGCCAAAAGCAGTAGTTAGTACTACTGTGGGAAATGTGGAAAATGTTGTTAAGTCCTCAGCATGTTGGATTTAGAGACCAACAAGAAATGTTATTGACCATAACTCCAAAGATAGTGGATCATACATGCTTAAAAGATTTGACTATGTTGATCTACAAGGCAGACTCAAGTCAGTAATGGCTTGGGTCCCCAAGAGAAACTAATTCTCTTATTTTGAGTGCAGGGTAATCCACAATATACTTTACAGGATCAAGGGATTTTTAACAGTAGATGCTCTAGGCATATGACTGGATATAAGTCCTTTCTTATAGATTATCAAGAGATTGATGGTGGATTTGTTGCATTTGCAGGAAGTGCTAAAGGAGGTAAAATTACTGGTAAAGGTAAAATTAGGACTGAACAAATAGACTTTAAAGATGTGTATTTTGTGAAGGAACTTAAGTTTAACCTTTTCAGTGTCTCACAAATGTATGACAAGAAAAACAGTGTTCTTTTTACTGATAATGAATGTGTTGTTCTTTCTCCTGACTTTAAGCTTCTTGATGAAAGTCAAGTCTTACTTAAAGTTCCCAGAAACAACAACATGTACAGTTTTGATTTAAAGGATGTTGTTCCTTCAGGAGGTTTGACTTGTTTATTTGCAAAGGCCACTTTAGATGAGTCTAATTTATGGCATAGAAGGCTTGGTCATATAAACTTTAAAACCATGAACAAACTTGTGAGGGGAAACCTTGTGAGAGGTTTGTCTTCAAAGCTTTTTGAAAATGACCAAACATGTGTTGCTTGTCAGAAGGGAAAGCAACACAAAGCCTCTTGTAAGACCATGACTGTGAGCTCTATTTGCAAACCTTTACAGTTATTACACATGGATTTATTTGGCCAAGTTTCTATGAAGAGTTTAAATAAAAAGTCTTACTGCCTAGTTGTCACTGATGACTTTAGTAGATTCAGTTAGGTTTTCTTTTTGGCCACTAAGGATGAGACTCCTGAGATCCTTAAGAACTTCATAACTGGCATAGAAAACCAAACAGACCATAAGGTTAAAACAATCAGATGTGACAATGGAACTGAATTCAAGAATAGATCTATGAATGAGTTCTGTGAAATGAAGGGTATTAGAAGGGAATTTAGTGTTGCTAGGACTCCTCAGCAAAATGGTGTTGCTGAGAGGAAAATAGGACACTAATAGAGGCAACTAGGACTATGCTAGCAGATTCTAAATTGCCAACTACCTTTTGGGCTGAAGCAGTTAATACTGCTTGTTATGTCCAAAATAGGGTGTTAGTTATCAAGCCTCACAACAAGACCCCTTATGAACTTTTTCTAGGTAAAAAACATGCCTTAAGCTTCATGAGACCATTTGGGTGTCCTGTTACAATCCTAAATACCTTAGATCACTGATAAAGCCCAAATTATACATGTTTCTTTGGCGTTATTTATGTATATTTGATCATTTCTCATGAACTTTTGGTACTTAATTAGCTTGAATTGCTTATAGGTTCACTTGAAGACACTACAGGCCCAAGCTCAAGAATCTATACACTTTGGGAGGCGAATACAAGAAAAGAAAATTTTCTAGCTAAAGTTCATGAAGTTCGCTGTACTTATAACATTGTACGCCGCACTTTCCTCTAAAGCCAAGACCGTCACACTTTTTCTCAAAGTTTGAAGAATTAAAATCTAATAAATGCTATCGCATTAACTCCTCAAAACTGCCACACATATTTGTAAGTGCGCCGCACTTCTAGTAAAAGCCATTAAATGCTGTCGCATTAACACCCAAAGTCCGTCGCACTTTTTCCTAAGTGCGCCGCACTTTGTACCCAAACTTTCCTATAAATTGAGGATGAATTTTAATCCTCAAAGCACTCATCCTTACTATCCATCTCATTCTAAAAACCATCTCCACACACATACTTCCCTTTCACCAAGAAACACCTCTATCTTTGAAGGAAAAGATCCAACGATCAAGAACAAAGACGATTTTCTTACTTAGTTATCGAAATAATGGAAGTTTATGTAAAGTGTACTTTTGTTATGAACTCCTTAGCCATGAGAGGCTAAATCTATCATGACTGCTCGGTGAAGTTACGATAATGAATAAGTGTTTGGTATGATGTTGATCGCTTTAATCTTAAGCTTATGTTGCAAACCTGTTATATCTTATTTTATCTATTTTTACTTATCAACGTTATATTTATATGTATTAGTCCGAAAGACCTGTTATGATCTAATGTGGTTTTTTAAAGATTTATCTATGTTCTTAACTTTGTGCCGATAAATCACTTTCGAAAATTGATAAACAAAATAACTTGATATAATAATAACTGTATTATTTGAAGTCAGACAACATATGGTCTAGTTAATAAATAACTAAGACAAGTTAACCAAGTATTATGTGAAAACGTTTTCTGACGAGAAATCATTTTTATAAATTAAAGTCCCATCATCATGGTCAAATCATTTCCAACACTTATAAGTTATTTTTTAACTATCCGAGTAGTCATACTTTTTATCACTAGTAAAACAAAAATCATTTTCAAAATTGTTAAAGTCTATTTTCTTTCTGGTTATTTGAACACTACTCTAGACCCTGTGGACACCGTCCTTTACTAAAAATATTATACTACATATGTGGGGTTATACTTTTTACCCTGTTTTCCATATATTTTAGGCCGTATTTTTCAGTCTTATAAATTTAAAGCTTTTGAAACACATCAAAGTTTTTGGCGCCGCTACCGGGGATTTCTTAGCTGTTTTGTAGTCAGACTCTAGAAAATTACTTTAACCCTCCTCCCTTCTTTTTCAAAAATCGCCGTACAATTTTCTAGAAAACTGACCCAAACAATTTCTCTCTTGGATGCATACACGTGCTTCCAATTCTAAACTTGTTGAACCATTACCTGAACCTGAACGTACATTGAATCGAAGACTTCATCGACGAAACAGAAGAGTTTCATACGATCAAAGAAATAATCCACCACAACACCCGATAATTGTCTACCCGCCAGTTCTTAACAACTACTTCCGTCACTTTCTTGATATTCTTCGAAATTACAATCCAATAGACGATGAACCCATGTGGGCTGCTGACCATGTTGTCGCTCCGACTCCTGGTTCCACAATCACTATTCCTGAAACTGCTAACGAATTTTCTATCAAAGGTAACCACTTAACTCTTGTCAAAGGAAACCAATTCGATGATAGAACCAAAACCGATCCTCATAAACACATTCATGAATTCCTTGAAATCTACGATATGTTTAAAATACAAAATTACTGGAAATGAAGCGCGTCTGCTAATGAATTTCCCCTATCACTCACTAAGAACAAAACATGGCTGGACAACTCACAAGGAACAATCAAAACAAGGGATAAACTTTAAACTGCCCCCCTTCATTAGTCGTTTCTTTCCCCCAGCTCTTTTTGACCGACTCCTCGGAGAAATCCGAGCTTTCTCTCAACATGAAAACGAATCTCTAACCGATGCTTGGCTTTGTATGAAGGAAATGCTCCGAAACTGCCATGGTCACAATCTGTCCAAGGGCAATATAATTAAAATCTTTTATCATGGTCTTAGCGAAATAACCCAAGAAGTTCTAAATGTCGCAGCTGGTGGTATTTTCCTCTATAAAATACCAAATCAAGCTTATCAGCTTCTGGAAGATAAAGTCTTACTCAAGCTCGACTGGGCTAAAAATCAAAAAACCAAATCATCTCTTAAGAAAACCGTTGCTTTCGTCAATGAAGGTAGCAGTAATTCTAATACTGACAAAATTATAGCCTGAATGGATGCCATAACCCTGAAAATGGATGCTCAGTATAAAGAACTCCAAACCCATGCTAAAAAACAAAACTCGATCTTGATGAAGATAATATGCCTATGTCCTGAGAAGAAGAATCCAAATTCATGCAAACTTTTCGTAAGACTCGTTTTTTACAATGATTACCGCGATTGGGACTCGAATCACGATAATTGGCGTTCAAACGAACGAATTAGTTACAATCGAGACAACTACCGATCTAATACCGATGATAAACCATACGATCTTCAAAAACAATTCAACGATTTCATGAAATCTTAGCAATCGACCAACGCTTTCGTCAAAGAAACATTCATGGATCTCAAAACCCAACTCGAAACCGTTGCCAAAAATTATCAAGCTTCAATTCAAAACCTTGAAACCAAGTTCGACAGACTTGCTGACAAGCACATAACTCCAAAGCCTACCAACCACCGCAATCTCACAATGAGCATGTGAATGCCGTATTCACAAGAAGTGGTAAATCTTACAACCCACCAGTTAACCCAAATGATCAACAAAATGATTCTGAAACTCCTATCAACTTTGATAGCGATGATGAAGACGATGAACCGACACCACAAACGAAAACTCAAAATCCAAAATCAGTCAAAGAGACTCTGTTACCCAAACCATATAAACCAAAAATTCCGTACCCTCAACGTCTAAGGAAAGAGAAAATGGAAGCTCAATACTGAAAATTTCTTGACATGATCAGTGCTGTCCGAATCAATGTGCCTCTTATCGATGTCTTGGCCGGAATGCCTAATTATGGAAAATTTCTCAAGGAACTAATAAACAACAAACACAAAAAAGAACAAATGTCTGCCGCTTTCTTAAGCGATGAAAGTTCAGCAATGATCCAAAACAAAATTCCACCTAAACTATCTAGACCAGAAGTTTTCTTATTCCATGTAATTTCAACAAAACCTTCTCCTGCAATGCCTTAGCCGATCTTGGTGCTAGCATTAACCTTATGCCATATTCGTTATATGCCAAATTATCTCTCGAGACTCTTAAACCTACCAAAATGAGCGTAAGATTAGCCGATAGATCATTCCAATACCCTGTTGGAATAGCTGAAAATATGCTCGTTGAAGTTGGTAAATTCACCTTTCCTGCTGATTTCGTTATTCTCGAAATGGAAGAAGATAGTAAAGTTCCCCTCATCTTGGGACGACCATTTCTTCATACTGCTGATGCAGTGATTCGAGTTAAACAAAAACAACTCAACCTTGGAGTTGGAACTGAACGAATGATTTTCAATATCGATTCTGCAATGAAACACTCTTATTCGAACGATGATACTTGTTTCAGCATCGATGTCATCGACAAAATCTTAGAAGAAGATTTCGACGCTCTTTTAGACGAAGGTAGTAAAATCCTTTATTCCATCAAAGGAACCCTTCTCGAAGAAGAAATCTTTGCTGAATTTGATGAATTCATGGCAATGACTGCTGATGAAAACTCTGACTCTGATTCCGACACCGAAGACCCACCGTTTGAAAAAATCACTATCAACACTGATTATAAAATCAAAACATCTCTCGAAGAACCTCCTAAGGATCTCGAACTTAAACCTCTTCCTGATAATCTGGAATATGTATTCCTGGAAGAACCCTCTTTTCTTCCTGTTATCATATCATCTTAGCTATCCAAAGAAAAGAAAAACAAACTCATATCTGTTCTTAAAAAGCATAAGCAAGCCTTTGCTTGGAAAACGACAGATATTCCTGGTATCTGCCCATCATTCTGCAAACACAAGATACAACTTCTTGATGACAAGAAACCCGTTGTCCAAAAACAAAGAAGGTTAAATCCGAACATGCAGGAAGTTGTTAAAAAAGAAATCATGAAACTCCTGGATACCGGTATAATTTATCCAATTGCCGATAGTCCTTGGGTTAGTCCTATCCACTGTGTACCAAAGAAAGGTGGTATTACAGTTGTCACCAACGAAAATGATGAACTTGTTCCAACAAGAACCGTTACGGGTTGGCGAGTATGCATCGATTATCATAAACTCAATGAAGCAACCGCAAAAGATCATTTTCCCTTACCGTTTATGGATCAAATGCTAGAGAGACTAGCGGGAAATAAATATTTTTGTTTCCTTGATGGTTTTTCTGGATATTTTCAGATTCCTATCGATCCTAATGATCAAGAGAAAACAACATTCACATGTCCTTTTGGAACATACGCTTATAGGCGAATGCCTTTCGGGCTATGCAATGCTCCTGCCACATTCCAAAGGTGTATGTTGGCAATCTTTCACGATATGATCGAAGAATCCGTCAAAGTATTCATGGATGATTTTTCTGTATTCGGAAACTCTTTCGACACATGCCTAAACAATCTCGATAAAATGCTCCAACGTTGTAAAGATGCTCACCTTGTCCTTAATTGGGAAAAATGTCACTTCATGGTCAAAGAAGGAATTATGCTCGGACACAAGGTGTCTAGCGCCGGACTTGAAGTCGACAAAGCAAAAATCAATGTAATCTCAAAACTTCCACCCCCTACTAATATCAAAAGTATTAGAAGCTTTCTAGGACATGCCGGTTTTTACCGACGTTTCATTAAAGACTTTTCAAAAATTGCTTGACCTCTAACTAAGCTACTCGAAAAAGATACTCCATTTGAGTTCGACGATGAATGTCAAAAAGATTTTGAATCATTGAAAGAGAAACTCACATGTGCTCCTATGATCCTAAGCCCAAATTGGAATCTTCCATTTGAACTTATGTGTGATGTAAGTGATTTCGCAGTTGGAGCCGTCTTAGGTCAAAAAGATGGTAAAAACTTTCACCCAATCTACTTCGTAAGCAAAACCCTTAATCCAGCTCAACAAAAATACACTGTAACCAAAAAAGAACTTATGGCTGTAGTTTTTGCATTTGAAAAATTCAGATCCTATCTTATTCTCTCAAAAACTACTGTTCACACTGATCATTTAGCTCTAAGGCACTTATTCAAAAAGCAAGATGCGAAACCACGCCTTATTCGATGGATTTTACTTCTGCAAGAATTCGACATAGAAATCAAAGACAGAAAAGGAACAGAAAATGTTACCACCGATCACTTATCTTGAATCGAAAATGATGAAACAAGCGATGACAGTGAAGTCGATGATAACTTTCTCGGAGAAGATCTCATGGAAATCAACACCGTTAGTGAACCTTGGTTCGCAGACTTTGCAAATTACCTACTCGGTAATATTATACCAAAAGGAATGACGTACCAACAAAAGAACAAATTCTTCTCTGACCTCAAACACTACTTTTAGGAGGAACCTTACCTTTTCAAAGTATGTTCCGATGGTATGATCAGACGCTATATATCTGGACCAGAAACCTGAACCATTTTAGATCAATGTCACCACAGACCAACTGGTGGACATTATGGACCCAACATAACTGCTAAAAAAGTTATTGATTCAGGATTTTACTGGCCAACAATCATCAAAGAAGCTCATACTCTAGTTCACCTTTGTGAAGCTTGCCAAAAGACCAGAAATATATCAAAACGTGATGAGATGCCCTTAAACAACATTCAAGTATGTGAAATTTTTGACATATGGGGTATCGACTTTATGGGACCATTCCCGAAATCATATAAGTTTGAATACATTCTATTCGTTGTTGATTACGTATCTAAATGGGCCGAAGCTCAAGCTTTACCAACCAATGATGCCCGAGTAGTAGTCACCTTTTTGAAGAAACTATTCTGCCATTTCGGAATGCCTAAAGCTCTAATCAGCGACCGAGGTACTCACTTCTATAACAAAATAATGGAAAAAACCATGAAAAGATATGGAGTTAACCACCGTTTCTCTACATCTTATCACCCTCAAACTAGTGGTCAAGTTGAAAACACGAACAGGGCTCTCAAGAGAATTCTTGAAAAAATTGTTAAAGACAATCCTGCTATTTGGTCAAGAAAACTTGAGGACGCTCTGTGGGCTTTTTGCACTGCCTAAAAAACACCTATCAGTACTACACCATACAAACTAATATATGGAAAGAACTGCCACTTACCATTCGAAATTGAACACTATGCATACTGGGCACTGAAAAATTGCAACCCAGATCTCATCGCTGCTGGTGAGAAAAGAATGTTTCAGTTACACGAGTTAGACGAACTTAGATACCAAGCATATGAAAACTCTCGTCTATACAAGGAAAGAACCAAAGTCTGGCATGACAGAAAATTATGAATGAGAAAAGAATTCAAACAAGGAAACAAGGTTCTGCTATTTCACTCAAAGTATAAATTTAAACAGCCGAAGCTCAGATCTCGATGGTTAGGACCTTATGTAGTGAAACATCAATATCCATCTGGATATGTTGAACTTTATGAAAAAGATGGAAAGACGTTCATAGTCAATGGCCATCGACTCAAACTATATCATGAAGAAGACAATAACTCAAGGGAGGCAGTTACTCCTTTCTTCCCAAAAGAATGACTCTCGAAGTACGAGTCTAGCTAACGACTCTCTTAAAAATTAAGCGCTTCTCGTTAGGCAACCCGTGCTTTACTTAAGTGTAGAGGAGTCCATCCTCCATTCTTCTACTAATATCTTTTATTTATTTTTTCTATAAAAAATCAACAAAATTATTTTATTTTTGTGTGCTTTTGTATGTTTACTCTTATACATGTAATTAGCTTGAAGATAAGGAAAATTACAAAGTATGCTCAAGATAGCTCTACTACATCTATGCACTTCTCTATGCCCCAGGAAGTACCATTTTCCTTTAATTTTCCCTATTTTATATCTATTATCAGTTATCACATTGAGGGCAATGTTCAACTTAAGTGTTGAGGGGAACCAAATAGGAAAAATTAATCATATCCCTCTATGTTTGCCCTGTTAAAAAACTTTCCAACTGATATTTTATGAAAAATTCTAATTATATGTTTTCAAATTAAAGTAAAAATGCTCTTAGTAAGGCAAGTCCAACTGGATTGACACTATAGCTAGCACACCCCAGTCCACTAAATTGTGAGAATTTTAAGCCTTTAGAATATTCGGGTATCCACTTTTGATACCTAAGATAATTGATGCCTTTAGCTTGTTCGAGTTAAGGTTTAAATGCAGTCATATGTGTCTACTCTGTCGTTACGGATGTGTACGTATGGTCTTTGTCACATTTTCTGGAACATTGGTATTGGTTGATAATTATGTTTGAGAGAGCCGATAATTTAAAAGCTCTAGAACTTGTGCTTAATCATCATTTACTAGACCGAAGCCTATCACATGAAATGTATCCCGCAAGTCCTTGTTCTTGCAAGCACTCCTTTTAAATGTTATATTGCTAAAATATCTGAAAGTTGAATGAAGAAGCTCTGTGCCAAGCCTTAGTTACCATATATATGAAAAAAAGAGAAGTTATATATGCGTTATAGTAGTTCAAAGAAATAAAGGCTTATGTTCGGCGCATGAAGATTGGATCCTCTCTAGTACTAAAGTTCCGCCCTTCGGTCAGGTTTATGTGTTAAGTACAAGCCTATGGTAGCTGTCTAGATTATGTATGTGCAAATTGAGTGTTCTTCACAAATAGCATATATTAAACCCTATCTGAGTGGCTGAGTGAATTTAAAATCAAACACTATCCCTGTGTAAGGTGATATGTTATATGTCTATGCCTGAAAAGTTATCTAATATGCAAACTCTTATAAAAATCCAAATTTTCTCCACGTCATGACAAATGATTTTATTTTTTTTGCTTCCATTGCTTGAGGGCAAGCAATAAGCTAAGTGTGGAGGGATTTGATAACGCCCAAATTATACATGTTTCTTTGGCATTATTTATGTATATTTGATCATTTCTCATGAACTTTTGGTACTTAATTAGCTTGAATTGCTTATAGGTTCACTTGAAGACTTGATAGGTCACATTAATCTTGAATCAATCATATCGAACATGTATGCATAGAGAGAATAGTAGAGAGAGGCAAGTATTTGAAATTCAAATGAAATAAAAGGGAGGGAAAATGGAAAGAGTTTGTTACAAGTGCATCACCCTCTAATGAAGATTAGAGGGGTATTTATAGTTAATGGAAGGAGGCTTCCCTTCCTTATTTTCCTAACTTGTCACATCTAGTCCCTAGACTTTGGTAATTATGCTATTTCATTCTTTTAGCATAATATACCTTATTACAAACTACTTTGACATTATCAAAAGAAACACTAATGACTTAAATAATACAAAATCACATAATCGACACTTTTAATGATCCTAACAATCTCCCCCTAAGGGTCGATTATTCAGGGCGTTCTCTTCTTGATCCAAGTGGTCTTCCATTCACGTACATCTCCCATCTTCTCATCTGCCTTCGATGCTTCAATCTTTCTTCAATCTCTTCTTCAAACAACTTCAAGTATTCTGTTTCATCTTTGGTGAGATCTTTTTGTACGTATCCATACTTGACATCATTATTATAACTCTTCAGACCTTCTAACACTCTATTTAACGTTGCATCACAAAACTTATGGATCTCTGAATGTCTCATCACCCGTTTCTCTTTCTTGCTATTCTTGTAAATAATTCCATGCACAGGCTCATAGATGATAGAGAACATTTCATGATCTTCAATTCCTGGGAAAGTCATTGTTGGTGTAGTGAGATTAACCTTCTGTTGATAACTTTCAATTCCAAGTTGGAAGTCATGCACTCTTTCCCATATCACTAAACTTCTAATGAAGACTGATAAAGACCATAGCAATCCTGTATCTGCATAATCAGGTACCTTTCCATTCATAATCAACAAGTATATATCCTCAATATCGTTCTTGTTAAGATTCTTGTAATCAGGCTCGGTAATCGATATGATGCAATCATTAGCTCTCCTTGCAGTGATAAACTTGTGTTCATTACCCAATTAACAATATGTCTTGATGACTTGAACGATTTTTGAGTTTAAATAAATCTCTTCCTTTGATTTTCCAGGCTCTTTCTGTTTCCTTATGTAGAAGATCTTCGCATGAGGATTCTTCCAATGATCAACACCATATCGAGCATAAGGATTGAATTTCTTTACACACTTATTCACCCATCTGGAAGTTCGTTCTTCAGTATCATCGTCGTTAAAGATTATTACTGGAAACTTGTGAAGTGACAAGACTATCTTCTCTGGTCCATAATTTCCTTTCTTCAAATACAAAAGGTCTTGATTAATCAGAGATAATGCTGGAGCTTCAGGATCTCATTGACAGCTATGAACTAATGGTGTGGTCTTTCTTAGATGTGAAGAGACAAGAATTTCTTTTCTACTTTCCCAGACAATGTCACTCTTTAAGAAATTCTTCATCTGATCAATGTGATATTGATGCTCATCTCCTAGAGTACATCTCTGTCTCAACATCTCATCAGCCATCTTTCTCAGCTTAGCTTCATCAATAGTCATTGATACTTCTTCCATGATTTCTTATGATACTTGCTTCGATGGTATTTCATCATCATCTGAAGCATAAGAGTTAGTCCAAAAATCAAAATCATCATTTTGCTCTTGATTTCTTGAAGTTGATGGAGCTTGTTCCTCTTGAAATACTTGTCCAAATGATGACTCTCCAGACACATAAGCTTCATACTCTGATGTTTTCTGCCGCTTTGCACTATTCTCCCCCTCAGGATGAGCATCATCATGAGGATCGTTCTGATCTCTTAGGCGAAAGGCAGGAGTTCTACATGCAGTTTGTAGTACTGTATTTCTTTCAAACTTCATCTGGAGAGCCAACCATATTGCTATGTCTTGTTGTTTCAATTGAGGATCAGCTTTCATAGCAAGATACAGTTGATATTGTTGTTCTGGAACTAAGGATGTTTGTGATATAGCTGGATGAACATGAAGAATATGTCCAGACATATAACTTCGTACGGATGCATCAACTTGAGAAGGAATGACATTGGCAATTGCATTCTCAATTTGTGTCGAGATTTGAGCCTGAATATTTCCATGTTCCTACATAATAGCTTTAGCAATCAATCTTTCCATCTCTTCTTTAGCCTTTTACCTCTCCAGAATCAACCCTTCCTCAACATACACTGGAACTTGATTCTGAACTTGTTCAGGAACTTGCTTCACAACTTGCTCCTTAATGTGTTTGTCAACCATAGCAGGTAATGTCTTAACCATTACATCATGAAGATTATCAGCAAGTGTATCGAATGACTATCTTGGCATGAACCTCGCCCGTAGATGTGCAAACAAGTAACCATAACGTCCTTTAAACTCGTAAAAGAAGCTCTTGTAGTGTTTGAAGCGAGTAGGTTTTGTCTTGAACAGTGATAGAAGTCGATTCGCATTGGCTAACTTTTTGTGAGGTGCACTTAATGATGATGTAGTATGAGGAGTATCCGTCAATTCCTAGAGCTTCTCTGTATCCGAAGATACAAGATTAGTATGAATCCTAGGAGATCTAATTGGTGTAGGGATTGGTGAATTCCTAGTCTCCTCTACAATCTTCCCTTTCTCCCTTCTCTTCAATTCATACACCTCATCAGTTATTTCTTCATCTTCATCATTCACATTTACTGGTATAACAACGTTAGTTAGCTCTACCTCCTTCTCTTTAGAAATCTCTACTTCATTTTCTTTAGCAATCTCCACCTCCGAACTTTCCTTATCACTCTGGGGCTCTATCCTAGTGCCGGGAATATTAGATTCATTATTCCAAGGGATTGAACTATCACCAACAATATTCTCTTGTCTATCTACCATCTTTTCAATTTCTTCAGATGCCAAGTGCTCAGCAACCAGTGCCACATTTTCTCTTGTTTCCTGCTCCTCATGACTTTTATGCTCTGCAAGACTAACTTGTAATGTATCTTGTAAAATCATCTCATCTGCTTTGCCACAGTTGGCACTGGAGCTGGTGGTGTAAGGCGTGTGGATCTCCCTTCAGGAATACGAAGACGAATCATGGTTGATTATCTTGGAGCACTTGACTATGCAACTTCCATATCAGGGTTAGGTGACCTAGGGGCGCTAGGTATCCTATGCG
>BQNB010055060.1:1012-39273 GCA_026074375.1 Tanacetum coccineum
TTGGCATTTTAAGTCCGTTTTTGGTCATTTAAGCTCGTTTTTAAAGGTAAAAGGTATGTGTAATTAAGCACATACCATTGACCGACACTAAGTAAGTTAAAAGCTAAGTTATCTATGTGTTCTACATTAGATATAGTAAGAGAGTCATTAGAGATTGTACCTTTGCCTATGATCTTTCCTTTTAGGTTACTTCCAAAAATAACATTACCTCTGTCGTATGCTTTGTAGGTAGAGAATAAACTCTTGTTACCGGTCATATGTTTGGAGCAACCACTATCTTTGATCCACTCATCCGGTTCCAAGCATGTTCTCAAGCATACCTATTTCAACAAAAACAAATTCAAGCGTTTGGTCCCCAATATCTCATGGGTCCGAAAATGTTAGTGTTGTACATCCCTTGCATTTGTTGCAATTGATTGGGATATTAAAATGGGATACAACTTCCTATATGTACGAAGCCTTGATTTTGTTGGTTGTTCCAATTCATAGGGTAGAATTTTTGATGAATTGGTTGTTTAGAGTTTCTCCTAGATTGAGGTGTGTTGTACCTTGGTTGAGAAGAGATGTTTCTTCTAGGTGGAGGTGTTTTTGATCTAAACTTGGTTTTTACATAACCTATACCGCTTTTAGGTGATGGTTTTAAAGATGGTTTCTTTGACTCATCAATGCTATTATGTATTAGTTTCTTCCTAGTAATAACAAAATCCGATCTAGAAGACATAGGTGGACTAAAAACGTGTTCTGTCCCTTTTTCGCCATAGGTGCGACTCACGGATCCAGGTAAGGTGGATCCGTGCACCTTTATGGTGGATCCGTCTGTCGCCTTTTCAGCAGACGATCCAACGAAACTCATGTTTTTAGTTCCGCTTGTTGACGCTTTACTATCATCAAATCCTAGACCTATTTTACAACTAGGTGACTTTTGATTATTTAACATTTCTCTAAGTGAATTAGCGCTTTTATCAAATTTAACAAATTTAACTTGAGTTTCTTTAAGTTTGGCGTTTTCCGATTTAAGTTCCTCACATGACTTACACGCAATCTCAATTTCTTTACTTCTCTCAAGTTTCTTAATTTTCTCGTTCAATTCTAAAATTTCTTTTTCTAAAAGATCTCTTTTAGTTTTCAAAATTTTATTCTTGTTAATGATTTTTAAGCTAATTTCACATAAGCTATCGTATTCTATTTGCATACTATCATTATCAAGAGAAGATGCATTGTCACTATAATAGGAAGAGTTAAGAGTTACCTCATTTGACGATTGAGCCATGAGACAAGTTTCATCGTTGGTTTTGTCTTCGGCATCATTTTCAATATCACTCCAAGAACCTCCAATGAAGGCCTTTTGATCTTTGTTGCGAGATGGTTTTGGACAATCACCAAATGAGATGATTTGGATCATCGCATCTAAAGCATTTCGGTCACTCTTTCCTTTCTTCTCATCCCTTTGTCGGAATGATTTCTTTTCTTCTCTTGGTTGCCTAACAAATTTACCTTACTTTAAAGAACTTTTTAAAGTTCCTTACGGAAGCATATTTCTTCATCTCGCTTCTTGGTGTCAAAGTTTCATCATCACTAGACTCTTTCTTAGCTTTCATGGCGATTGGACTTGATTCTGTTCCTTTTGCTCTATAATTTCAGAATCTTTTTCCATGGACTCTTCATGAACTTTTGATGCCGGATTAAGCTCGTCTAGAGCTAGTGATGACAAATCTTTCAATTCTTCAATCGTCGTGACCTTTGCTCTCCATTTAGGATGTAGAGCCCTAAGAAACTTTCTAACATAGTTCTTGCTAGAGAAACCTTCATCAAGAGCTTTAAGACTAGTAATAATAGTGTTAAATCTAGCAAAACCGCTATCAATATATTCTTCTTCAAGGATAGTAAATTGTTCATATTGTTGAACAAGAAGATCAATTTTATTATCCTTTACTTGGATATTACTTTGATGTGTGATTAACAACGATTGCCAAATATCTTTAGCCGTTTTACACATAAAAATTCTTTCGTATTCCTTTTTAGGTAAAGCATTATAAAGAACCATTTTAGCTTCATTATTTTTAGCAAGTTTCTTTTTAAGATCATCATCTTGTTGTTCAAAAGGAACTATTTCTAAAATTTGGGTTTCTTTGTTTCTAGCAACCGGTAGAAAATCACCATTCAAGATAATATGCCAAAGATCTAAATCTTTTGCTTTCACATAAGTTTCAAATCTATTTTTCCAATATATAAAATGATCACTTTCAAAAAGAAGTGGTCTTTGCATAGATTACCCTACTAGATATGTAACATTTCTCATTTTCAGGTCATTTCCCGACTCAATTATTATCATTATTTATTTTTAGAGTTTTACGCTTCGCTTTTAATTATCATTCTTATAGTTAATCGGTAAAACTAAAAATCAACATTCATCGTAAACGGACACCAAACAAGTTAAAATTTACTTCAAGCATGTGTTAATAATTATTATGAGAATAATTATTAACTTTTTATATTTTATTTTTTGTTGGTTACGTAAAACGCTTACGTTTCGCCAATAAAATACATTTAGGCATCGGAAGCACCTATACCTTTCTTTACTCAAACAATACTACATATTATACCAAATACCTAAAACTTAAACTATTTCTCACTTTATATCCACCTCATGGCTAGATATAGCAATCATACACACAAATAAATCATTAAATCCCTATTAAGTTTCACATTTTGAGTTGTATCTTACACAAAGTGTACCTTAAGACACATACTTCTAGTAATTGGCTTGTCACTAGTACCCTCCCACCCATTCTCAACCGTGTATGTGTATATGGAGGAGGAGAAGTCTTTGCTTGTGTACCCTAAACCATATTACCACTTGTATAAACCATGAGCCTTTAGGAGTTTTATATTTGATCTAACAAACAATAAAAACACTTTCAATATATTTTAATGTCATAGATAATTAACACTACATCTCATTCACTTGAAAAGTTAACAAGCAAACTCTCTCCATATTAAATCTAACCCACGGATCATTACACAAACTAGGGTTTTCATATAATTTTTATTCTACAAGGTTGCAAGTGTTCAAGCATTGTTACTAAGCATATCTAAGGTGATAGGGGTTGATTTGGAAGCTTGGATTTTAGTATTACCAAGGGTTTGAAGCAAGAAAATAAGTTAGGGTTTTCATTAGGGTTTGATCTTGTGTTTACTTTGTTGGTATTAAGCTTAAGTGTAAGCTTGTGTTCTTGATCCTACTACACTCCTATAAGGTTCATTTAAACCCTAAACATTTCATTATTCATTTACATATGTTTTCATGCTTGTTATATATGTTAAACACCACCTAGGTTTATTTTTATGATTTATGGAATATTGCAAGGCTATAAAGGGTTCAAACTTTATATCATGTATGGTGAAATAACACTTAAAATGGAAGTACACATTATATATAAGTGTTAAATAATTTATATGGTTAGTTTATGAATTATTTTATGTTGAAAGTTTTAATTACAAAAGTTATGAACAAAAAGTATCATGGACATATTATAGAGGACTTAAGATATATCAAGTTATGTTATTTATTAAGTTAGAGGACTTGTAATAGTTTAATAAAGTGAAAAGTATATAAAACAAGTGTATAAAACTAATTAGGTAAAAACTTAAATACCACTGATTTAATTCGTGTATAAAAATATTTAATTTATATTTTATTTAATTATTACTTATTACAAGGATCGTAAGCATATAAGGAACTTGAAAAACCGAGCTATAACGAAGGAGATATGACATTTTTAAGTTTACGATAATTAAATGTATAAAAGTATTTTTCTAAAAGTTATTTTATAAAAACCTTCAACTGTTTTTTTTAAAGATCTGATATATTATGGGGAGATATTTTATTAAAGATAGTACTTTTCAGGGAGGAATTCCAAAATATGTAGAATGAAACGATAAACGGATTTAAAATGAAGGAGATACGTTATTTACAAGTTTAAGTTAAAAAGTATTTTTATAAAAATATGTTACTGTTCACGACAGTAAACTATTGGGAATTAATTTTCCTAAATAAAGGTTTTAATTATGAAGACGTGGACATAGGAATCACTAAAAACCGAATAAAAACGTGGAGATACAATTCAAAATACGATTTCCAATAATTAAAGTTTATCAAAAGGTAATTTTATAAACTTTCACTTACTGTTTGACTGTTCTAACGTATTTAACGTACAATAATATATAATTTTGATAGATTTTTCTTAATAGAAACCGTGGACATAAGAAAAAGACGTAAAACGGAGTTAAAACGATAAGATACGAGGTTTATAAAACCTTGTGCACTATTTGCACTTTTATACATTATTTTATAAAACAATTAAATTAATTATATAATATTATTATCTACTAATCAATGAAAATATTATATCATATATTTTTAACAAATAATACATTGTTGAACGAAAAATAATATTTTCTTTACGGATACGAATAATGTTAGGTTTATGAAAAGTGTCGATTATGTGGTTTTATTATATTTTGTTATTAGATTTTATTTTGTTTAGTTTAATATAGCTTGTAATAAGGTTTATTATGCTTTAAGTAAGAAATATATAATAACCAAATTCTTAGAGACTAGTAGTGTCATGTTAGGAAAATAGAGCGGAAGCTCCCTCTTCATTGTCCTATAAATAGCCCTCTAATCTTTAGTAGTTGGTGATGCTCTGTAATTAAACTTTATTTTTTTCCTCATAATAACATTTTGAATTTCCCTTTACTAAAATAAAAATTGCCCTCATTTCTTCTCTAATCTTACATGTTAATATGATTGATTCAAGATTCATGTGACCTTTCAAGTGGTATCAATCGCCAATAGAGAAGTAGAGTGCTTGATTTGTGCGTGTTTTTATTCGACCGAGAATCAAGAAGTGGTGGTTTCCGAATTCGGTTGGTGCTATTGAGGTTTCGAGATTGATTTTGGCTGTGATTTCGAGTTTTTGGACGTTATTGTGTTCTCGGAACTGGTTATTTCCTTCTCGGAAGTGTCGTTTTGATTTTCGGTTGAGGTTGCATTATTGGTAGTAGTGGTTTGAGTTTCAGAGACTTTTTCTTGTAAATTAGCAATTTCAGTACGAAATATCATTGTAATAGATATATTCGATCTTTTGGTTCTATCAAATGTCGTTTATTAGGAATTCGGTATTAAACTCGGCTTTATCGAGTTTGTTAAGTTCACAAATTCGATTCTATCGAATTAATCGAATTTGTGATATAGGGAATTTTACTAAGCATAAACTCAGTAATAAGCTTTACAAGTCAGTTTACACTTTCATTTCACGGTTTTATCGTGTTTTTGTACGTGTTAAAAATAGGTTTTTCATGTTTTACTATCTCGACAATCAATTCGGTTTCATCGATTGAGATTTTTAGATCACTTGGATTATCTAGTCATCATAATAATCTGGTTTCACCAGAATATGTGGTTATTAATAATTCATAACTGTTGGATTTTAACAATTTAGGCTTATCGAGTTTATAGTGAATAGTGTTACCGAATTTGAGTAGTTTGCAGTTTACCGAGTTTATTATTTGAAGATTTCCGAGTTTGATAGTGTACTGTTCGAGAAGGGTATTCATTTTTAGATTACTTGTTGTCCGTGAACAGTGTTACCGAATTTGACTACTGTTACCGAGTTTGGATATTTTCTCACAAATCTCACTCATATTCGTCTAAAAAGATCCAATCTTTGAATCTTAAGACATGTCGACATCCAAAACATACCAACAATCCCTTGCTGATGTCGGTTCTGAGACTAGGCCACCCATGCTTGAAAGGGGTAGTTACATACCTTGGGCGAGTAGATTCAAACGATTTCTTAATCGCCAAAGGGAGAAAAAAACCACACCTGGAAGTGACTTTCTAAGCACTAGAAGATGGCCCCCCCCATTATGTGTTTAGGAACATCACACCTACAGGTTCAACAATACCAAGGTTGCAAGAAGTAGAGGATCTTCAAGGACATGAATTATTGTTACTATGTTGAGAATGAAAACTCATGGAATATGATTTCTTCTTTCTATCTTAATGAGATTTTTAATTCGTAGATTTTGTAGTCGGCCAAGGAATGTGAGGGCTCGTGTTGAACGTTTGGTGTGGGAAAACTATACAAAATCAAGTGGACAGAGAACGCGGTTTAAAATGAATTTGATCACTTTGTTGCTAAACGGAGAGTCACTAGTTTCAATATACAATCGTTTTGCTTAGTTATGATTGTATTTGGAATGAAAACAACATGAAGTTTCCAACTGTTTCAGTTAACACAAAATTTCTGAATAGTTTGCAACCGGAATGGTTAAAATATGTGACTGAAGTTCGTTTGGCTAAGAAATTGACAGTTGATTCGTTCGATGATCTTTTTGATTATATTTCGCAATTTGAGAAATTGGTTAATGCTTCAAGGCAAAGAAGTTAGAAAAGTCTCATGATCCTTTGGCTCTAGTAGCACACACGGGTTCATCTTCTAGAAACACCTCTTCTTATTATGTGACACATCCTTCATCTGTAGTTGATTATGATGAAGAGTATGAGCAGGATGATGTTCACAACCATTCTGAAGATCCCCTAGCATCTGCTATGTTGTTACTTGCAAAGCCATTACTCAAAACTTCTCTAATCCAACAAACAATCGTCTTAGTGCTTCGTCTATACCAGAAATCAAGCAGTCGTTCAAGGTGACAGGGTGAATATTCAAAGCAGAAATTCTGGTGATAATGTTGGGAAGAAATAATAGACGAGCTTATGTTCAAGAAGAAGTGTGAGGGAATGTATGCTACAATGAGAACGCAAATGCTCAAAGGATTGTTCGAACTTCGGACTCAGGAATAACTTCAACGGGTCAATGACTAGAACTTGCGGGGGAAAAAGGACATTGTGCTAGGAATTGCTCACAAGCAAGGGTTGTGATTCGAAGTCTTTCATGGAACAAATGTTGTTGGCAAAAAACAGATTGAAGCGGTGTTAATTCTTTATGATGACCAAGAATGGATTTTCTCTTTGTTGATGCTTTAAGGATGGAAGAAATTGAAGAACTTAGTGCAAACATATGCTTAATGGCCAGAATTTAACCAGCTGATCAAAATTTTGATGATGAGCCAAGCTATGAGTCTGCATTTGTAAGCGAGGTATAATCTTCAATCCATCAATGAGAATGATGAAACATATGTAGCCACCTCATACTATAATTATTAACAATACATTGATGATATCAAATTACTAGCAATATTCAACTGTTGATATTATATCAAAGGAAATGTAATAGTGGCTGTGTTGAAAAAGATACACATGTTTATGGATCTGATGCATTAGTACACTTGTTGGAATGCATATGATGAAGCTGCAAAACAACCAAAGAATTTGCTCAAAAAGGTCCAACAACAAAAATATGACTTTGACTAGTCAGATTGAGGATGTATAAGGAAAGAATCGGGATTTGGGAAAACATAACCAAGGATAACAATTATCTAAAAGACTTCTGAAGCTGATGAAAGGGCAAAACGTGTTTAAAAACAAGCTGAGTCTCAATTTTGTATCGTGATCGAGATATTATTTGAGATCTCGAAAAACAACGAGATGAGTTGAGTCAAGAGGTCAAACATTTCAAACAGAAAAATAAGGAATTACAACAATCACATTTAGTTTTGAAAAGGAAAATGAGTGAAAACAAGGATAAGTATCATGAAACTATTCTTGATCTTGAGGAAAAACTGAAAAAGAATGTTGATTTGTTTTTGAAAATTGGTAATTCTTTACAAGCAATGTTTATGCTCAGTCCAAAACCATTGGTGTTTTTGATCACAATTAAAACTGGTTTGGGGTATCCAAATCCTTATACACTCAAACAAGCAATTTCAGAATGTCCAAAGTTATATGTTGCATCTAGGACAGGGTAATATAGAAATTCCTTTGAATGTTATAGATTCTGAGGAAACTCTAGAGGATGCTTTCAAAAGTCAACAAAAAATGAATGAAAAAATGAATAATCCAATTGTTGTTGCGAACAAACAAAATTGTTGGACAATTTATTACAAACAATTAAATGCGCTTTTGATGACTTTTGTTCACTCAAAGAGAACATTCGTTGAACAAATACATCGGTTCTTCATCTTCTTATATTCCCTTTGTTAAGATTCTGGAAACAAAAGCAATGCCAAGTGAGTTACCTTTGATCAATGAATTATTCAATATAAAAGTTAGATTTGAAAAGCTGTTTCTATTGATAAAATAGAACAGTAAAAGGGCAAGCATGTTTTATAAATCAATGGAAGGGATAGCTCTTAATGATTTTTGTCGAGATCAAGTTAAACCACTTCTTAATGAATTACTGGATTTACTTTGATGGCTTTCAGAATCCTATTTCAAAAGGGATATAATAGAATAAAGATGCGTTTGAGGCAAAATGATGTCTATTCTTGATGAGATTGAAAGGCAAATGATTTACTTGAAAAGATCAACTTTTGGAAGCATCATTCAAACATGACATTGAGCTATATGTGTTGTTAAATCATGAATGTGTTGATAAGTCCTTACATGATGAACTGAAACAAGTCAAAAAGAAATCTTTAGAGATTCAAGAGGGTTTGAAAGCAAGAATAAAAATTCTTGAGAAAGATGTTCAAAGATGTGAAAAACAAGTGTTGATTTTGAGTTAAAATTGCAACATGAAAAAAAAACATAAATGGGATTCTTCGAAGAATAAAAACTCAAAACCTCTTGATTTCTCTTGGATTTCTAGAATACAGAAACTTGAGGATGAGAACGTGTCTTTGGATTTTAAAGTACAATCTTTGATAAAAGAACGAGATAATGCCAAAATGGAATATAAAAAGCTTTTCAATTCAATCAAAAAGACACGGTCTCAAACTCAAAAGGAAATGGATGAGTTATTGCATCATGTCTCTGAGAAAACTTATGCATATGGTGCTATTCGTGCTGAGAATCAGAATCTTTTACATACCATATCTGAGTTGAAAGCTAGAATGAAAAATGGTAAAAATGGTAAGTCTGTGAATACTAAGTTTGACAAGACACATGGTTCTCAATCTTTTCTTTGTGTCACACCCTTTAAATAAAATGCTTCTCAAGCAGATGTTGTTTAAAATAAAAGAAACCATGTTGAGTCAAAAACCAGTCACTTTACAGATCTTCACATACAACACAAACAGGGACAAATCAAATCACAAATGTCATTAGCCCTGGATGTACAGAGTTGTCACACAACAAGAATCACAAACAAGACTAAGAATGTGTTATCTTCTACAGGAATGAATGCTACATCTAGTGTTAAAGGACCAAAGAGTAGAGATTCACATGTCAAGACCAGTGTCTTAGATGTCTCTAAGAATGAAGCAAAGAAAGAAGCAGTTTATGTTAGGAAAAATAAGCAAACAGATAATACATTTGCTAAAGTTGTGTCAAATAAGCAGAATGTAATAGATGTTGCTGTTGCAAACGCTTCTAAAGCAAAAACTTTGTTATGTGTTTCTTGTATGCAAAATGTGCTTATTCCTTGTCATGATAAATGTGTTGCTAAGCATAAATTGAATGTGCGTTCGAATGCTCGTGAACTTATCTTTGTTAATTTCTTGGATACCAAAATCTTAGAAAACTAATTTTGTTTTTTTTTTTTTTATAGCTCCTAAGACTTGGTTTTCTGAGAAAGCGACACAATCTAAGACTTTAGATACTACCTCTGTAGCTTCCAAATTTAAGATTGATGAAGAAAGTGCATCAAAAGATAGAGATAAGGTTTCTAGTATGTTTAAGAAAAAGAAAAGAAACATGTGTGATAAACCATTAAGCCCATTCATTCTAAACAAGATTCGGACAAATAGATTATGGCAAAAATAGTTTGAATCATAACCAAATGTTATGTGGACACCTGTGAACACCAAGTCACATGCTCAGACTAATCCTTCGAATACGAAACCACTGGTTTCAGTTAAGAAATGGATAGTCAAATTGCCCAGTTGTCCATTTGTTGTTTCTTCTTGTGTTGCAAGTAGTCTAGATCGTTCTATAGGTTGTTGACAGTTGTTGTTCAAAGCATATGACGGGTGATCGTTCACTATTGAGAAACTTCATTGAAAAGTTCATGGGAACCGTTCGCTTTGGAAATGGACACTTTGTAGCTATTACAGGCTACTTGGTGATTATATACATGGCAAATACAATATTTGTAATGTATATTTGTTGAGGTCTTTGGACACAATCTTCATTTAGTGTTGGACAATTTTGTGATGGCGATTTGGAAGTGGCTTTTTCGTTTTCTAAAACATGTTATGGTCGAAATCTGGAGGAGATGATTTGCTCACAGGCTGACGCGATTCAAATTTATATACCATCTCCATTTCAGACATGGCTGCTTCTTCACCCATTTGTCTAATGTCCAAAGCAACTTCAACAAAGTCATGGTTATGGCATCGACGACTGTCACGTCTTAATTTTGGCACAAAACGATCTTACCAAATTGATTGGGTTGACGGTTTACCAAAGTTTAAATATGGAAAAGATCATCTTTGTTCTGCTTGTGAAAGAGGAAAATGCAAGAAAGCTTCTCATCCACCTAAATTGATTCCAAGTGATTACTCCAAATTAGAATGACTTCATATGGATTTGTGCGGTCCAATGAGAGTAGCTTTGGTCAATGGAAAGAACTATATTATTGTGATAGTGGATGATTTTTCTAGATTCACATGGGTTTATTTTCTTTGTTCGAAAGAAGAAACTCCAGAGATCATCAAGAAATTCATTGCTCAAGCTCAATTGAATTACAAAGCCAAAGTTTGCAAGATTCAGACTGATAATGGCACTGAATTTAAGAATGTAACTCTTAAAGCTTATTATGAAAAAGTTAGGTATTATGCAAAAAATTTCAATTGCCCGCACACCTCAGCATAATGGAGTAGTAGAATGACGAAATCATACTCTGGTTGAGGCTACTCGCACAATGCTTTTTTTTTTGAGGTTACTGAATTTCTTTGGGTGAAGCCGTTGCTTACAAGCATGTTTTACTCAAAATAAAATAAAAATAAAAACTAAAAACGGTCAATCTTCAACACAGACACAATAAAACTCCTTATGAGTTGTTACTGTGGAAGAAAGCCAAATGTTGAGTAATTTTTATGTGTTTGGTTATTGTGTTACTCGTCTTGTGGCTAAAGGTTATAAGCAAGAAGAAGGCATTGATTTTGAGGAGTCATTTGCTCCTGTTGCTCGTCTTGAGGCTGTTCGGATGTTCATTGCTTTTGCTGCTCATATGAATATCACTATCTTTCAAATGGATGTCAAAACGGCTTTTCTCAATGGTCCTTTGAAAGAAGAAGTTTATGTCAGCCAACCTGAAGGGTTTATTGATTCTGAATTTCCAAATCACGTCTACAGGTTGAAAAAAGCTCTATACGGTCTTAAGCAAGCACCTCGTGCATGGTATGACAAACTGTCTTCTTTTCTAATTGAACACGGGTTCAATAAAGGTATAATTGACCCAACTTTGTTTACTAGACGTCACGGGGGAGACATATTACTTGTTCAAGTATATGTTGATGACATTATTTTTGGATCAACAAATCCAGATTTTTCAAAAAGATTTGCAAACTTAATGAAAAACAATTTTGAAATGTCGATGATGGGTGAACTAAAGTTCTTTCTTGGACTTCAAGTTCATCAATCTCCCCGTGGCATATTCATAAGTCAGTCACAATATGCAATAGAGTTGTTAAAGAAACATGGTCTAGATGAATGTGTCTCCATGAGCACACCTATGGCAACAGAGAGACTGGATGCTGATTTACAAGGCACTCCTACTGATCAAACGACTTATCGTCGTATGATAGGAGGGCTTATGTATCTAACAGCCAGTCGACCAGACATAGCCTTTGCTACTTTTGTATGTGCACGTTATCAAGCACGACCTACGGTCAAACACCTCAAAGAGGTCAAACGGATCTTCCGGTACCTAAGACAGTCCTATAACATGGGACTATGGTATCCGAAGGATTCTGGTTTTGAACTAATTGCCTATTCAGATGCGGACCATGCAGGTTGTAAAGATGATTGTAAAAGCACATCAGGAGGATTGCAATTTTTAGGTGGAAAGCTCGTGAGTTGGAGTTCAAAGAAACAAGATTGTACTGCGATGTCTACTGCAGAAGCTGAATATGTTTCATTGTCTGCATGCTGTGCTCAAGTGATATGGATGCGTACTCAACTGCTTGACTATGGATTTAAATACAATCGGATTCCGATGTATTGTGATTCCAAGAGTGCCATTGCTATTTCATGCAATCCAGTCCAACATTCTAAGACAAAGCACATTGACATCCGGTATCATTTTATTAAAGAACACGTTGAGAGGGGTACTGTGGAAATTTACTTTGTCGGAACAGAATACCAACTTGCGGATCTATTTACTAAGGCGCTTCCAAAAGAACGCTTTGAGTATCTAGTTCATCGCATTGGTATGAGATGTATGACTCCAACTCAGTTGGAAAGTCTGACAAAGTTATCTTCGTAAAAAGATCATACATCACAATCATGTACATAAATATTTCAAAAATAACAAAAAGATTTGACACATTTTTCTTATTAAAAAAAATAAAAAAACATAATTTAAAAAGAATTACAATCTTTTGTTTCATGATTCCAAATTTCTTATTAAAACCGTTTACATTGCAAAATACGAAATCATGATCCAAGGGGGAGTTCTTACAATTTTCATTCACAAACATCTTTTTGATAATAAACTCTCATGATGACAAAATTTGGAAATGTTATAAAAATTTAGAAATGTTATATTTTCAAGGGGGAGATTTTAGTTGAAAAAGTAACAATTTTTTATTTTCGGAGTATGAATTTAACATAACTGTCTGAAAAGATTCATTGTTTAAGGGGGAGTTTGTGTAAATTCAAAAACAAAAATTGGAAATGTTAAAGTACAAGGACTGAATGTGTAAATTTTTCAAAATTTTTCGGTAAATACCAAGTATAAGGACTATGTGACAATTTTTCAACAATTTTCGTAAAATTTAAGTATAGGGACTGCAAATGTCAATTTTACAAACTGTTTTCGATGGCTATATAAAGGGTTTTAATTTCATTTTCTACTTTTCTTGTTTACCGAATCCTTTTACCGAATTTGAGAGGAAGTGTGTTTTTCGATATCTAAGTTCATTACAACGCTTGTAACTTCACTTCTTACTCAAACGTAAGTGGATATAGATGTTTTAGGTGTTTTTGAGTAAGTTGGGATTACCGAGTTTGAACTCGGTAAAAATGAGGTTTACCGAATTTGTTAGTCTACCGAGTTTAGTGTAAAAAGTGACTTATCGAGTTTAGTGTAAAGATAAGGCTTAGATTTAGTATAAACAGTTACTTAAGGCCATAAAATGATCATAGAATGGTTAGGATTGACTTTTGATTAAATTCAGTAGTATATTACCAAATCTGTTTCTAATAGTCAAAATCGGTAAGGTCAACTGGTCAAAATCTGTAGTCAACAAAAGTCAAACTCAGTAAAGGTTAATGGTGAAAATCAGTCTAATTGTTTGGGGTTTTGTAAAAATGTTTTGTAAATGTAATAATGTTGGTGCTTCATGATTGTAATGCTTATTGTGTGAATGTCTGTGAAAAACAAAATGATCAGTTTCTAGTGTGCTCAAAATCTGACAAATAATTTTGTCAAAGAAATAAGTTTTCATGAATTCTATGCTATGGATCATATATGTCTATTCGTAATTGTTTAAGTGGACTAAGTCATGTCCGGTTTCGACCGTTTTCTGCATTGAACAGAATGAGGAGTGAGTGACTTAGTGTCCATTCAATTATTGATATAGATGTGTTTGTATTCATGGTTTAAGCTTCATAATCAAATGTGAAAGAATCAAAGTTTTTATAAACATGTTAATTTCAAATCTCAATTGTTTAAGTGGACTAAGTCATGTCCGGCTATGGCCGTTTTCTGCAATGAACAGAATGAGGAGTGAGTGACTTAGTGTCCATTCAGTTGTAGGTTTGTGATTACATTATTCAATATTATCAACATCATGAAAAGTTTTGTCACATGATTTTTGAAAAGTTCTCAAAATCTGTTATTGTGTCAAAATGATACTCTTTCTTAAAACAATTTTAAGAAGTTGAAGGTTTTCTCTTGAATTTTTCATAACTGTGTCTTGGTTCAAATCAAAAGAGAAATCTTCATCCTTCTTGATAGAGTATCATGTCACAAAGAGTTTTTGGTGAGGATATTCTAAAAACAGAAAGAGAGAGCTAAATCCATACGCGAAAAAGCAAATCAAAAGTGTGTTCGAAAAAGAAATGCCAGAACACACAAAAATGGTAAATCAAAATAGTAATTCGAATAAAGCGTATGGCATGTGCTAGAAAAAGCAAGAACGAGCACATGAGAAACAAACTGATCAAAAATATGTTCAAAAAGAATTGCCAGAACATATAAAACAGACAGAGAGGAAAAAGACAAAAATATCAAAAGAATTATTTGTTTCCTAACACCTCAATTGTATTCATTCAGTTATCATCATAGCACAACAACAACAACAATATGCTTCGTTTGTGCCACCACCATCATTCTCTGATATGGTTCCATTTTACAAACAAGTGTTGGGATTTACAATGGAACTCAAGACTGTGTCTAATTTCAAGATACCTGGTCTTCTACAGCCTTGGCAAACGTTATGCAAGATATTCTCCAAGTGCTTGACTACACGTGTTACGGGATGGAACCAACTGTCGTTGCAGATAATGCAAATGTTATACTGCTTTGTCAATAACATTCATGTAGATTATGCGGAGTTAATGTGGGAAGGCATTTACTATTCGCTTCATCATCCTGCCACTTCGATCCCATACCCACGATTTACGAAGATCATCATCAGCCATTATATGACTATCTTTCCTGACATTTCAAGACGTGCTCGAGATGCTTATCACAATCTTCAAGATGGTGATATTATAAAGAATATCTTCAATTCAAGAAGAAACAAAAACAAGGTTGGGATGCGGATACCAGCATGGATGATTACAAATGAGATGAAGCTAATAGAGCATTATAAGATGTATGCAGAGGTGTTTGGGCTAGATGTTCCTCTGACTCAGTTACAGCCGACTGAGTGTACCCAGGGAACGCATAGGACAACTAGCGCCCCTAGGTCACCTAACCCTGCTATGGAGCCAGCTGAGTCAAGTGTTCCAAAACGATCAACTATGATCTATTTTCGATTATCGTTAAGGCAATCTGCATGACTAACACCACCTGTTCCAGTGCAAACAGCAAAAAAAGCTGATGAGATGATTTTACAAGACATGCTTCAAGTAAGTCTGGCTGAGCAAAAGAGTCATGAAGAACAAGAAGCAAGAGAAAATGTGGCACTGGTATACGAGCACTTGGCAGCTGAGGAGATTGAGAAGCTTGTTGAAGAGTCTGAGAATGTTGATGATAGTTCACCCACTAGGCATGATGACACATCTATTCCCGGCACTAGGTTAGAGCCCAGGAGTGATAAGGAAAGTCCGGAGGTGGAGATTGTTCAGGAAAAAGAGGAAGAGACTACAAAGGACACGGAGGTGGAACCAAATATTGTTATACCTGTAAATGTTGATGATGAAGAAGATGAAATAACTGATGAAGTGTTTGAATTAAGGAGAAGGGCGAAAGGGAAGAATGTAGAGGAGTCTAGGATTTCACCAATTCCTTCACCAACTAGATCACCTAGGAATCTCTCTACTCTCGTATCTTCGGATACAGAGAAACTCCAGGAATTGACGGTTACTCATCCTACACCATCATCAGGTTCATTTGCACCAAAGTTAACAAAAACCAATCGTCTTCTATCATTGATCAAGGCAAAACCCAATCGATTCAAAAGATACAAGACTTTCTTTCATGAATTACAGGGACGATATGGTTACTTATTTGCACATCTCAAGAAAAGGTTCATGCCACGGACATCAAGTGATCAACTTGCTGATAATCTTCATGATGTCATGATGGAAACGCTACCCTCGTTGGTGAAAGAGAAAGTAACGGAGCAAGTTAAGAAGGAAGTTCCTGCGCAAGTTCGAGATCAAGTTCCTGTGTATCTTGCAGAAGGGTTGATTCTGGAAAGGAAAACGACTAAAGAAGAGACGGAAAGATTAATCTCCAAAGCAATCTTGCAAGAACGTGGGCGGATGCAGGCACAGATATCATCACAAATTCAAAATGCAATTGACAATGCTATTCCTTCTTTAGTTGATGCATCTGTACGCAGTTATATGTCGGGTCATATTCTTCATGTTCATCCAGCACAAGTTCAATCATCCTCTGTTCCAGAACAACAACATCAATTGTACCTTGCTATGAAGGCTGATCCTCTGTTACAACAACAAGACATAGCAATCTGGTTGGCTCTCCAGATGAAGTTTGAGAAGACTCAGGTACCACATACTGCTTGTAGACCTTCTGCCGTTCGCACAAGAGATCAGGACGATCCTCATGATGATGCTCATCCTGAGGGGGAGAATAGTGCAAAGAGGCAGAAGACATCGGAGTATGAAGCATATGTATCTGGAGAGTCATCGTCTGGACAAGATAATGTAGAGGAACCAGGTCCTTCTACTTCAGGTAATCAAGAACAAGATGATGAATTTGATTTCTGGACTGACTCTTATGCTTCTGATGATGATGAGATTCCAACTAAGCAAGTATCACAAGACATCATGGAAGAGATATCTTTGACAATTGATGAAGCAAAGTTGAAGAAGATGGCGGATGAGATGCTAAGACAAAGATGTACTTCAGGAGATGAACATCAGTATCACATTGATCAGATGAAGAATTTCTTGCAAAGTGACATTGTTTGGGAAAGCAGAAAGGAAATTCTTGTCTCTCCACATCCACGAAAGATCACACAATTAGTTCAAAGCTGTCAAAGAGATCCTGAAGCTCCAGCACTATCTCTGATCAATCAAGATCTTTTGTACTTAAAGAAAGGAAATTCAGGTCCTGAAAAGATTGTTTTGTCACTTCATAAATTTCCAGCAATTGTCTTCAATGATGATGATATTGAAGAACGGACTTCCAGATGGGTTAATAAGTGTATAAAGAAGTTTAATCCTTATGCAAGATATGGTGTTGAAAACTGGAAGAATCCTCATGCGAAGATCTTCTACATAAGGAGACAGAAAGAACCTGGAAGATTTTGATGAGGACGTACAAAATACATAAGTATTTTGTGATTGCAACACTAAGAACCACGCTAGAAAGGTCTAAAAAAGAGTGGTTATTATAATGATGTCAAGTAATGATATGGTGACAAAAGAACTAAATCCAAAATTGAGTGAACTCACTACAGCGCTCTGAAACTGCTCGAAAATTCTACGAATTATGTTATGAACAAGAGATTGAAGTTCAAGTTGAAGAAGAAAAGTAGTCGATAAAATCAAATGGAGAGAGATGGTAGATGTAACGTGAAATTGGAAGGAACCACTTCACTACGGACCAAAAGGTGGGAACGTCTAGAATAAATCGACACCTTTAGGGGGAGATTGGTTAGTCAAAAATTGCAACTAGATAGACGAAACAGATTAGAAACATATAATATTTCCGTCCAAAACAAAATAAACTTAAGTAATAGAAGCACCAAATCGCAATACAAAGCCACCTTTAAACACAAACACAAAACTACACCGCCCAACCTCCACCTCCCTCCCAGTAACTTATCCAACGCACAGCCACCCTATCATACCACTCACCTGACCACACAACACACTCATTTGCACTTACAATACACGCCAACTCCCCACCACCACCGTTTCGCCTCCGCTTTTTTCCCTTTTTCCAATCCTTTAATCTACTCTCCACACCCCTGCCGTCCTACCCTTCTCACCAACACCCAATCCTGCAAAAAATCCATAAAATCTACCGCCCCCACAACACAACTTATCATTAAGTTGTAGTGCTCACCTTGATAAAAACAAACTAATCATCAAAAAATTTAATACAGACTTTTCATATATCCCCTCCTAAAAAAAGAATTGAAATTTTTCGTCCCCTTCCATTTCAATTTTTCTATCACCATTCACGGAATCAATCTCTAATCCTCACGCTCTCAAAGTAAACTACAAAGCCTTTCATAGTTGATATAGGATATGAATGAAGATTATCAGATACCAATAGTGACCCTAACAGACTTGTATAATAGACCTTGCAGATATGAAGAAGAACCCCCACCCAAGAACAATACACCAAACAAAACCCAACACACACAGGTTCATCAAGCAGACAACAAAGTCACAATTTAACCCTCCGTTGGAGGGCCCTAGACTCTAAAACTAACCCCGCACCTCCACCCGCAACACCGCCCAAACTAAACAAAACAAATGACCCGCCACCATCCAACCCCCACCACTCACTCCACCACCAACCAACCACCACACCAACCAACTCCAGCCTACGATCCACCAAACCAAACCCCCAGCCCTACTCCATCCACTCCATCCACCGTCTTCCTACGGGAGAACTACAAACCTCACCATATCCACCGGATACCAGTAATAACCCTTCCTACACCCCTCACCATCACTATAAAAAAACTAAGTGAGAGAAAGCAGAGATCACATAATCTTAGGCGACAGACACCACCCATAAAATATAAATAAACCAAGGCAAAAAACCAGACCCACTCCCCCCCCCCCCCCCCCCCACCCCCCCCCCCCCCCCACTCCCATCACTCACCAACCACCCCCCCCCGGCCCCCCACACACCACTCCGCACCCCCCCACACCACCACACTCGCTCCCCAGACCACCTCACACACTCACACCCCTCGTTGCCACACTCCCCCCAATTCACAAGCGATCCGGGGAGACAAGACAGCCCAACCTTCAACATACCGTAACCCCTAGAATTACATAAACCAGCATGAAAGCTGGACGAAATGGAACACCACAACAAAAAGGATGATGGCCAACCTGAAAAGCAGAGAAAGAAGCAAGGTTTATATTAATCAAAGATATCAAGGTAAAAAGCTGGAACAAAAATTGGACCGAGAGAGATAGATAATGTGTTACAAGTTCAAAATGGAAGAAAAAAAAAAGTTGGAAATAGTCTAAAAAACAATTGTCAAAAACAAAGGACAGTACTATGGGGGTAAATTGGGACCCAATAAACTAATTGCAAACGAAATTAGGGTTTCCCACAAAGACAAATTAAACAGGAGAACAAAGGAAGATAGAATAGAATCAAGAAACGATCCCAATGTATAGTCCCATACCATACACCAGAATGCATTGATTTTTTGAGCTCAAGATGCGAATTAAGAGGATAATGAACGTTGGCTGGAGCTACCAAAGCTGAATATAGAAAACGAGAACAAACCTAACGCCCCAACTCACGACCCACAACATTGAAATGCAAATAAACCCACAAGGGATAGCAGGACTTAAACGGAAGAACACAACGACAATACGATACATATAACCCCCCAACATCTTACGCCAACAATAGGAACAAGGTACATACACACATAACAGAACTCACACAAAGTGTTCCCTAAAAACAAGAGTATCCCACAGAAAATATTCAACAATCAAAGTGCTGTATAACTCAACCCGCCCCCCACCCAGAACAAATATGATAAATACAGTTACTCTAATTTAATTGGACAAATCCTAACATATAACCCCGCCTCCCTCCCCCCCCCCCCCTTTAGCAACCAACCAAACCAGAACTTACACGAAGCACCCTCCTTAAACTCCAACGTACGCTTGGTCCTCAGTTCATCTCTTCAAAGCAGCCGAAGCTCCATGCAATCCACTACTCAACTCACCCACACCCACCCTCACCACATCTTCTTCATCTTCCTAATAATCCTCTACTCCATCCCTTATGAAAACCCTCCCCAACCCTAACTCCACACCTGAACCTCTCGAGCCATCTAACCATCCACCAGTCCCCTGACATCAAGAATTCCGCCTTCCTCCCCCTCCCTCTCACCTAACCCCCCCCCCAACTACTCCCTAAAACCCCCCAACGCCCCCCAGAACCGCACCCCACACCCCAACAAAACCCACGCCAACTATTCCACTTACCTACCCCTAACAATGACCACCCTTAAAAACCCCCACACGAAAGCCTTCCACTTCACCCTCATGCCTGCTCCCACCAGCCATCACCAAACAGCCCAACGCTGCCCCCATCAGCTCTCCTTCCACCACGCAACTCACCACAAATCCACAGCCTACTCATACGAAAATTACACAAACCCCGTTCACCATTATCAGGATTCCGATAATGGAAATCAACACAATGAACCCAAAAACCCCTCTGACATGTTTAATATCAAAAAACTCTCACGTCCCACCAAAAACGCAAACTACACATATCTGGAGGATAAACAATAAGAAAATGTGAAAATTTATCGTGAAGAAACAATTACAATTTAACTAACAGCCCCTCCTAACAACCACAACACACAAAACAAACCCACGAAGGACAAACCTTGTAAATGAAAATATCAGTTGAAAAATAAGTGTGGATATACCAACAAACAAAAACCATCAGAAACAGTAGAATCAAAAGACTGTATAAATTATAACAAAAACAACAAGTTGCAAACAATAAGGGACTCTAGTTGCTATCCAAACATTGAGGATAGTGAACTAGAAACTTCTCAGAGATGCGATTAAAGAAAGAAGATAGATTATACAACCCTACTGATAGACAAAGTGTCCAGAAAAATAGCACTCGTGAAAATATAAAGTCTGTTATAGAGACTTTTTATGGAAACAGATTGCTAGATGCACCGTAAACAAAAAACAAACAAGAAACAACAACCAACCCCTAGAGGGAAACCAAAAAAATTGGAACAAACTTATGTCCGTCCCGCAAAGACAAGGAAGTGTGATTTTATACAAAAAAAAAAAAAATGGACCTTTACAAATCTTAGTTACATAAATATTGGGTGGTAGTTTATGTTTTTTTTTTGAATGAGCACTTCTTCTATCTATCAACCTACATTATGATGTGATAAAAAGGTTTAAGGGAGAAAAAGAATATAAGATGAAGCATTAGAGCCTATCCTCCCTTCCTGTCCTTCCTTTCCCTATATTCCCCCCACCACTCCTGTTTCCACACCCGTGCCCAAAACACCAAAAACTACACAATGCAAGCTATCCACACAAAACAAAAGACTCACCACCCGACCCCAAAAGAAGTTTTTAGAACCACAAAAAGAGTGACAATGGAATTAAGCATTTTATACCAAAGGACCAAGAGTGGAAACTAGTACAACTACTTCTGTTAGAAGCAGTGCCGCAGATAAAAACTTGTCCCACCACACAGTAAAAACCTCACGCAGCAATGCTCAACGACAAAAGCAGTATAAAAACAGTCCCACACCGTTACTACAGAGGCAAAAATGAACCTGATATTCCAACTACGTCCCTTCGCTGTCCCTCAACACCAAACAAATTGTGAACCATCCTAGAAACAAAAACAAAAGCTTTCGAAAAGAGGATATTCACAAAGTTCAATAGGGACAAGGCCTTTTAAACATACATTTTAGCGAAAACACAAGAAAAAAATTATCACAACAAAGACAAATTTTAATACTTAACTACTCCAGTCATAGGGTAAAAACATACTATTGTATAGCTAGGGATAGCGCAGAAGTAAGCGAAAATAAAGGAAAAGGGCTAATTGTTGTTAAGGAGAAGAAGAAGAAGGAAGGAAGAGATGAGGAGGCCAGTTCATCAAGATGCTAAACAAGGTTTGGAAAGAGGGAAAGAGCCAAAGCACAAACATGTGCATCAACCTAAGAACATCAACAACATTCATGAAATAATTCTTTACATTGATGCAACGAGGCCAAAAATCCAAAGTCAATAAATAGGCTTGGATACCCCCCCCCCAAGAAAGTCTAATTCGCCACTTATTTAAGAGCAAATAAAGAACACAAATGTGTCAAAGGCCCAGGGTCAAACAAAAAACAAAAACCCGACAAACAGAAAGGGAGAACAACAAAAGAAAAAGGAAAGCCATTTATGGCAGTTGTTGTTCCCATTCCAACAAGGCACATGACATGAAACAAGTAGCTAACTTGATGAATAAAGAAGATTATTATGGTGGATTTGTTTCCTTAAATGGTGGATTGGTAAAAGGAAGAATTTTATCTCTGTAAAGGAAAAATCACAAAATCAAAACAAGGATCATCATACTTCACTACTCACACTGCACACTTTCACTTGGACTTTTGAAGAAGTTACTTGTTTGTAAGGAGCTAAGTAATAAACTATAAGACCATGTTCCAGTGGTGGAGTCAAAAAAAACAAAAACAACAAATCTTGTCAAAAAAAAAGAACGAATGTTCATTTTTTTATTTTTTTAATATAAATAATATTATAATAAGAAAAAAAAAAAATTAAAAAAAAAAATCCAACCAAAAAACAAAAAAAAAAACCCAAAGAACCCCCCTACAGCAAAACCATATACCCAAAAATAAATAAAAACAAGAAGAAAACAGAAAAAAAATAAGAAAAAAAAAATAAAAAACAAAAAAAACCAAAAAAGTAAAAAAAATAAAACAAAAAAAAACAAAAAAAAAAAAAACAAAATAAAAAAAGAAAAAAAAAAAATAAAGAGAAAAAAAAAAAAAAAGAAAAACCCAAACGAAGAAAAAAAACCAAAAAACACAAAAAAAAACCAAAAAAAAACAAAAAAAAAAAAAAAAAAAAGAAAAAAAAAACCATCCGTCTCCACTCAAAAACAAAAAAACCATAAAAAAAAAGATAAAAAAAAAACCAACCAAAAAAAAAAAAAAAAGAACATAAAACCACACAAAAAAAAACCGAAAAAAAAAACAAACAAAAATAACATCCATAAAAAACCAAAAAAAAAAAAAACCCAACACCATCCCGATACCCCTCTATACAATACATCGAACAAAAAGAAGGAAGTAATACAACCACACCTTAACAACCCACAACAACAACACCACCACCACCAACCAGCACGACCCCTAGGCATCGGAGACCCGACAATCATGTGTCGCAGACACCCCCCCCACCAAGAAATAGTGAGTACACCCATAATAAAACGAGATGAAGACACCAAAAAGCGGATTAATGTTCCCGACTGGCCTTTCCCTCTAACAATGTAGACCGGAGGTTTAAAACCTCCTCATAGCTAAAGGCCACACACAATTGATGAAATCCATCCAATACCAAATATGGCCGCAGGGAATGTCAGGGGATCAAGGAGGATCACAGAGCTTGGTACATTAATTATAAAAAAGCAATGAACAAACTTGAGAAGGGAAACCTTGTAAAAAAAAAGTTTAAACCTTTTAATTAAAAAAAGTTTTTGAAAAATGATCATATTCTTTTTTGCTTGCCATGACTGATTGTGTTGTTAGTCCTGGATGAAAGGAAAGAGCAAAAAACACAAATCCCTTGCAGCCACCTATAATACAAGACCAGCTTGTGAACCTCAATCCACGCCAATTCAGCAAAAAACTCTAGTACAAAAGCTTCATATGGACTATAATTGGTGGTTGGTTGGGATGGTTTGGTTGTGGGAACCTATAAAAATGTTAAAAGATTAAATGAAAAATACTAAAAATAATAAACTATATAAATAATCATAAATAAAAATGCCTAGTAGGAATCCCCATAATGCCATAAAACGAAGAAATATCTATTCCTTTAGGGGAAAGACTAAGAGATTAGTCTTTTAATTTGCAACTTTAACTGAATGGATACATTGGGATTCTAAGACCCTACATAAACATAAATAAAAAATCAACTAGATCATAAAGTAACAGATAAACCCTCAGGAGAGCCAATATAACGTGGTCAGATATTTAAAAGAACACGGTATACAAAAAAACCCCGTTGAATGTAGAAAAGAAGCTTGGTAATAAATAGCAGTTGACAGAACCGCGAGATGCTAGACAAACAACAGCCCCGCCAAAATAAACGCGAACTTTTTCTCCTCCACTCACCCATCAATCTGTTGCACACTCGGTCGATAATCTGTCACCCACGCCCACATATCAGACGCCACACCCTAAGCCCCCACGGCCCACAACTACCTGCCCCACAATTTTAATACAAAAATAAAAATAGTATTAGAGGGGCTGTGCAAGGCAATAAATAAACAGACAAACCAGAAGAGGACATACACACAGCGTAATAATCTAATGTGGCGACATAATGATGTGCTAAAACAAAGGTAAAAGAATAAAGAACGTAAACCAATAAAGGCGAGCCACCACACATGACAAAAAACCTAAAAGAAACAAAAAACGTAGTGAAGTAGAACCTCCACAGATAAACTAACCAAAGAAAAGACCCCCGACCTTAATAAAATAACTAATATTAAGTTGAACTGAAACTCATCTAAAAAGAAACAAACCCCGAGTAACCATCTGGTCCCCACCCTGATTGCACAAAATTGTGCCCGATAGCATTGGAAAAACTGCAATAAGCGTAAAATTGTAGATAGGGTATATCATTGATAAGTAAATCAAAGAGAGTATAAAACAATAGTGACCAATAAAGAAGACAAATACATTAAACCATAGATAAAAAGAAAAACAACCTAATGAGAAAGTAAATTGACCAGACTGCGGTCTTAATTGATTAGATATCAAAGGTCAAATCTATAAACTAAGAGCCAGATGATGCCTGTGGAACAAAACTAATGGTATTGCATGAACCAAAGATAACATTGTTGCAGGTCAAGCTCAAAAGGAAAAAGAACCTGAATACGTATACAACCTAATACCTTTATGCACAACTTATCCTTTAAAATTCACAAGGGTCCGAAAGGATTGTGAAGGGGAGCTGGAATGAAGCCTACATAAGGTAATGAAAATGAAGCTTCAGATAAAAGTAGGAAGCATGATCAAGAAGCAAGAAGTGAGTCAGAAAGGTTAAATCAAAGAGAAAATGCAGACTGAACACACTAACAGTTCTAATGGTATTAATACTGTTAGTACACCTATTAGTACTGCTGGACCATTAATTTGTACTGAGTGTTCCAATCAACACCAGATAATACTGTTGGAGCCATTCTGTTAGTAACTGCTAATGAATCGTAAGAACAATTTTTTAACAGAGTTTATCAAAGATTTTCTCTTTTCAAAAATGCATTTACCCTTCCACCTGTTCCAAATGTGTCTTCAATGGATAATACTGGCATCTTTGGAAATGCTTATGATGATGAAGATTTGGAAGAAGAGGTTGATATGAATAATGTAATTTCATCTTATTCAGTCCTTGATACTTCTTTCACCAAATTTCATAAAGATCATCCTGAAGATCAAGTGATTGGAAGTCTAAAAACACCTGTACAGACAAGACACATGACCAAGATAACTAAAGAACATGGTTTGTTTTCCTCAGTTCACAAGCTTAGGAGAACAAATCACAAAGATTTTCAGAATTATCTGTTTGCCTGTTTCTTATCTCAAAGGGAACCCAAGAAACCAGTTCAAGCCTTAAAAGATCCAAGCTGGGTGAAATCAATGCAGGATGCGCTTCTATAATTTAAGCTGCTAAAAGTTTGGACCTTGGTACTAAATGGGTTTTTAGAAACAAGAAAGATGAAAGAGGCATAGTGGTGAAGAACAAAGCAAGACCAACGTGTATTCTTATAAATAATTAACTCACCACTTCACCCCAAATTCACCTAAAAAAGTCACCCCCATATATTTATCATTCATTTTTGTTTCCATTTGCACCTACACCCTCACAACCCTTAAAATACCTCTTTGATAGTAATTACTAGTACTTGCGCCTAGTGGTGGAGGTTTGATCCTTTACCAAGCATATGGTAATTTATATGCTATGACAGGTAATGAGTGTTAATTTTCTATTTCCTACACTGTTATAATTCATTATACACCCGAGAGAAAGAGAGAATCCAAACACTTATGTGAGGTGCTAGTATATACTTTTTGTGCTTTTAATCACGAGGTCTAGAAGGTTGTGTCATAAACTGATTTTAAAGATTAGGTTCAATGCCCCCAATATTGCTATTGTCTAGGTAGAAAAGCCCATTTGCTTGAGGACAAGCAAATTTGAAGTATAGGGGTATTTGATGAGGTGTCATTTTATACACTTTGTCAGGGTCATTTAACCCCCTAAATCATGTAAATATTCCTAGATTATGTGCTTGTAGGATCCCGTTAACACTTCATATAACACAACACGAATCGAACTAGAAAAGAGATAAAGAAAGTGAGTTGATTTAGAGAGAGAAAGAAGAGAGAGAGTTGAGAGAGAAACTAGAGATATTATTTAGAGAAATGAGAAGAGTTAGATATTTTCTAAGTAAAAATATCTATATATACCCCTACACATTTAATGTAACGTGCGGGATATTTAACTAGGACTCGGGCTCGGGTTTTGCTTGGGATTAAACCCGAAACATATACAATATTAGTTTAACTATCGAGCCCGATTCTCGATAATATTCTATTACAACATTAACTAATTAATTGACCGAGACTTAAATACATAATGAACGAACTTCATGTTCGACTCAATATTTTGAGGCTAACAATCTCCCCCGAAGTGAGTTCATTGATGACACTCCTTCATGAGATCATGAGATTGCTTTTGTCGTTAAGCTCATGTGGTCTTGGTCTTTCTCCTTGTTCTTTGTTGTAGGCTTGTTCCTTCATGCTTTGCGATCTTTACTTTTGAGCCTTTGACATTGTCTTTAACGTCTATGCCATCTTGCGATCTTGAGTGTTTGACCAACATTCTCATACTGTGCCTCATCTTGAAAGCTTCGAATCAGAGTTTGCGGAAGTCTTTGTCTTTAAATCTTGAGCTTTCATGATAGATTGTCTTTGTAGAATGAGCATGAATATGTGGTAATGAATCGACTTTGGTTGATTGGGATACCGTCACCACCGTTTTAACCTGCAGGTTTACGTTAGTGATAAACGAGAAAATTGATTTGAAAATCAATCGACGTGTCACTCGTTAAAGTGTTTTTGTAACACATCGAGAGTGTCATGTTTTTATCAAAATTCATCAACCGTCAATTCATTTACTGGACCAAATCGATATCCAGTTGTCACAAGTTTGATTCATATAGAATCTCGCAAGTCACCTACCGCAGTGCTGTTTGATGATGACACTGGAAGGATTTCCATTTGTCATTGTGAATACTAAAGAGTATCACTCTGAATGTTCTGGCAAATATCACAATGATATTGCGTAGGACTCTTGATAACAGCTTGTGAACCTGATGATGTTCAACAAGTGTTTGAAATGGAATGTGTCCTAATGAGATTTTGATTGATCTCTTGGCTCTAGACTCGATTAGTGCATTTTGGTTTTAGTACTCGGAGGCTGGAGCATATTGCCACCTATTCAATATCAACAATCTCAGAGTGAGATGTCAATAGATAACGTGTGTATCTCCGTGACAAATGAGACAAGTTTCTGTTGAGAGAAACTCGAATGGCTGGGAAGGGTTGTGCATTGCATCACTGGGTCCATGATGTCGTTTTCAATGTCAGCAATCAACTTGTGATTCTGACAGCATATGTATTTTTTCAATGTCAGCTATCAACTTGTGATCTCTGACAGCATATTGATATTGACAACGGTGACCCGGTTTCTGCCTTAAGTTGTGTGGAGGGCTTCTTTCTTTAGACCCTTTATCCATACATTTCTTTTTAATTCTTCAACGCCTTCAATGCTTACCAAGACGTCATTACTAACACCTTGTTGTGATTGTTCCAGTGTTAACTCAATCTTAGTCGGCATTATTCCCATATACATTCATCTCCAATCATACCTAAGGACTGCTATTTCTAACTTTGGATTATCCTTGGGTAGATCCTCCGGTTCTGGTTGGATCATAGGATTGATTCCTAACCTAACCACCTTATGACTTCAGAATCGTCGTGAAATTAAGATGTTGTTGGGTATAAGATCGAACCATAAAACCTTTTCTTCAGCACATTGAGTCGAATAGATCATATTTTAATTACATTTTCTCCCCTTATTTTAAATAATAAACACTTAGTTTTTGAAATACCTTGTGATTAAAATATGTCTTGAAAATTATGTGGGAGAAAATATTATCAGCATGAATGGTTTGGAACATTTTGATAATGTTTTGAATACATAAGAATGGTCGTTGTTGATGTATCCAAGAACATTAAAACTTTGTTTTTCGAAAAACTCCCCCTCAAAAATAGGACCAATTGAAAAATTGTTGTCTTTTGAAAACATTGTGAGGGTTGGAGTGTTGAACACATAATTTTGAAAGATTATGAATTGTCATCGAGAAATTCTTGAAAAATTGTGTTCAACTTTTTGAAAAACCAAATGTTAGAGGACTTCTCTTCTAACGCTAAGGGTAAGCGCACTGAAGCGTACACTATCCTTGTTCTTGAGCTAAAAACATTGAATGTCTTGTAAGAACAGCTCAAGACCGAGAAACATTAATTTTCTCGAGGATAAGTTATAAACCTTCCTTTATTTGAAGTTCGGGTTATGTACTGACATTTGCACATAAGCCATTTAGAAAATTAGAAATGACATGTTTTGAAACTATTTGAAAACTCTCGCTCGAACTTCATTTACACACCCGTGTCAATGTTAATCGACATTTCTAAGCACGTAAATGTTATCGATTCCAAGAGACATGTCGAGAAGAATCTTTTTGGAAATTTTCTGATTTTCTGTGTTTTGTATTTATGTATTTATATACCTGTTGTCCTCAGCATTGCTATATGATGGTGGAATAGTAATTCCAACTCTTGTCGTGATGTAGCTGTCTTGACTGCTAGAGGAACAACTTTTGGAACCAGCTTTGAACTTGACGGTTCATTGCTGTGGTCGTGAATTCCGAGTTCTGAACGGTTATGATCAGAAGTCATTTGATGAAGAACGAGGCCTGAACTGATGTGGACATACATCATTGCCATGAAGACCGAGGCTTGATCTGCTGCGATCAAAAGTCTTTTGAACATAGAGGAATGGGGCCTGAAGTGTTATTTTTAGCCGACACCATCTGATGTAGCTCATCTTTTGTGAAACCATTCTGGCACTGGTTTCTTAATAATACAGTATTTCAGCAACATCACTCTGATATTTTCCGCTTATTCATTGTATAGTGCATCTGCATTTAGGTCAATTCTTTGTTGCTTTTGACCATTGAATGATATACCTGCACTTAAACCCAGAGTTTGTTTGCTTGCATGAATATGAGGGATATCTACTATTGAAACATGCGTGGGTTCACTGTCAACCTTGCCCGTGCAAGAGTTGAATAACTTTCCTGTGGGAATCCACCTAAAACGAACATTACTAAAGATTCTACCCGTTGGTTTCCATTTAAGATTAGGTCTAGAAGGTGTCGTTTGTGTCCATTTGTATTCTGATGGGCATTTCTTTTCTATCCACCATTTCCATGCCTTATTTGTATTCTCATACAACTCCTTAAAGTAACTCTTGGGTTTCTGAATAGTGGTATCTGATGCAACTGTTTTCTTATGGGTTGTTGCAACAGATTTGTTCGCTTTTCTCTTGGGTTTACTATCACCAATAGGCACTACATTAGGCTTCTTAGTTCTAGCATTCATGACATTCAAGTATCTAGAAACACAAGCATCATGATTTGAATTAAACACACATTTTCCACATTCAGCACAAACAGCATTCACATTTGAAGTTCTGGAATTTGTAGTGTTAGTGCACACAGTTACAGATTTTGTTTTCTTAGAAATACTAGAAATCCTATGGTGGTCTTCTACTTCCTTCTTTGTAAACTTCACTTGACTAATGTTTGGCACGACCTTATCTTTCACTTGATAGCTCTTAAGCTGTGGTCTGCTAACACTAGTAGGGTGAGTTACTCCTGTAGATTTAGACACATGAGGATTAGTATTCCTAGAAGCATGAGGCAACTGCGGTTCTCTGTTTTGTTTTGTGCTAGTGGCAATCCTATGCATTCCTGGTTTAAGCACATTCGAGTGTATTTCCGCTTGTTTTCTATTCTGAGGCAAATTCTGTAGAGTGACTTGGTTAAATAAACCATCCGACACATTAGTTTTATTAACCGACTGTTTCGTTTGAAAACTTCTCATTTCAGGAGAATTTGAAAAAGGAGTCGGTTTTCCTAAAACTGATGGTTTTGGATCCTTGAGCATTTCCATGTCTAACAACAGATGGTTTATAATCTGAGTTTCCCACAGACTTTCCCTTTAACATTTCTCAATGAGTTTCCTTTAACTCACTATGCTATGTTCTTGTTCTTGCATTTGAGCTTTCAAATTTGTATTTCATGAAATTAGTATCACTGTTCTTTTCGAAATACATTAGTAAATCCGTTTCCCGTGCAAACTGAGTTGGTTTTCATTTGTTCTTACATTGTTGTAAAGCAAGTTCAAGAGTAAATCGAGTGTTTGTTCAAGTTTAGAAAAACTTATTAACAGATAATTATAACTTCCTTTGTTAACAGATTCATTTGTTCGAAAGCCTTTGTGCAAGCATTCACATTCTTTCTTTGACCTTGTGAAGATATAAGCATTGTAATCCCAGTATTAGCATTTAAATCCAACATGAAGAGAAGCAAATATGAACATATAATACATCTTAGACACACACACTCTAGAAAGTAGATCATATATGTTGGAAAAATCAGCCTTTTTCAATTCAAAGTTCGCAACTCTTTTTCAAGGGATTCAACGTACTCAAAGTCTTCATGCATTTCCGTTTTTAGTTCATGAACAAAATAATAACTGTCATTTATAGTTTTAATTGAAAGAGGCATCAATAATGATTTTATCAAAACTTCCATATATGAGCAGTTGGTTACGAAAAGAACTCCTTATTATGATTAGACCAAGCTTGTTCCCAAATCGTTCTAAATAATAAAGTTGGTTTGTCATTTCATTGTAACTTGTCTACTTTTACTAATGGATTACGATTACGGGTATAAAGGCAATTTTTTAGCATGTTTGGCTTTGTCCTAACAAACGTTTTTCTCCACATTGTCTTCCTAACTTCTTTAGCGCGTTCCAACTGATCAAGATAGGTTTTGGATGGTGGTTTGAAAATTTCATAAAGACTGTTTTGATATGTGTAATCATATGGTTTCACTGTGTCTTTATTCAATTTTGATCTACTCTCCTTTTCAAGAGTTACTGTCTCTTCCCCATTGGGGCAAAATCTGTTTGCATGATCAGAAGTATCATATGGGATCTCATACAAACATGGTTTTTTAGATTGAGCTATCTTGAGGTACTTAGGATTAGCAAAGGTTGATCTACCATTATATGTTGCGCATTTGGGTGCTAACATATGAATGGTCTGAATTGATTGATTGCGTTTATAAAGAATTTCATTCAAAAACTTAATTTGTTTGTCCATTTCAATCATTTTGTCAATATCTCTTCCTTCCTTAACCTTTAAAATCGTATTGACCTACTTTCTCTTTTGAGTTGACTTCCAAATGTGACTTATTATAAGACTCGTTTTGACTACTAACGAGTTTCTGATTGACGAAACTAAAATTTCATAGTCATTAGTTTTTTAAAACCTTCTTTAGGTCATGTCTTTACGAGCTAATAGTCCTAGAGTTGCATTTAACTTTGTTTGAAGAATGTCAAATCATCATCCCGGTCATTAAGCTTTGTACTTCTCAACAAAACTCATTCTGTGTTGTTCTGCAGTGCAATCAGACAACTAATCCCATCCCCAAATAGTACCTCTTAGAGCCCTTCTACTATCTCATCAGAGGTTAGTTTTGCACTCTTTTCCAATTCTTGTGTTAATTATTGAAAGGCGTTGCTTTCTTTTAATTGCTTAAAAATGTTTTGTTTATCCGTCAGTCAAGAGATAAATTTGCAATTTAAATAAGCAAGCGCACACGCTCATCAACACATTCTACAGCATTTTGGTCAACTTGATTATCATTATTACATATATTTGATGAATCAGGAGTGACATTGCTATCATCCTTCTCCAAAACATATGTGTCATTAATGGATTCAGGTTGCTCAGAATGTCGTCTTTCATTGGCAAACACATTATTTTCATCATTGTTTTGTACCTGTTCCAATGCTGACAGTAGAACTGACTTCATCATGGTAAGAAAGACCTCCTGAATCTTTGCCATAAAACTGTAATGTGCTTCCAATTCCTGTTCATCAATCTCTTCATCCGTGTCCTCTAGCCAATCAGCTTGCTCTGCTTGCAGTTGAACACCTTGTTCAGCTTGTTTGCACATCATCATCTTTTCCTTGTGATACGAGTAGTCTTTAACACGCTTTGGCTTCCTGCATTCCTTTGCATAGTGGCCAAATCCCTTGCAGTTAAGCTCTTATCCCTGTTTGTGGTTGCACTACCAGGAACTGCCTAAAAGTTGCCCTAGTCCCAAAGCAACTGTCATGTCCTTTGATTCCCAAACCTGCCCTTACTGATTATCGTTGTTATAACCTTGGTGTGGTATCTTCAGTCTTGTTCATGGAGTTTAAAGAAGTTGTGAAGGTGTTTGTTGTAGGTTTGTAGAGCTTCTTGTAATACTTTGGCAAGGATGCCAAATTCTTTTGCGATTTCCCTTGCCCTCTGAGCTTGTTACATGGATCCTGTCTTCTTCATAGAACAGTCTCAGGATTGAGGTTTAAATGGTTTGGCGACCTCTAGCCTTTTGTGTCTGTAGATGCACTTTGTCATGTGAAGATGATGTTGCAACTTTGATCTTTGAAGGTTTTGGCTGATAGTAAGTATCTGAATATGGGTGTGCACCGCCAAGAAGTGCTAATGGATTTTGCACTTTTGGCTATCACTCAAGCACGAATATCCTTAACCTCCTTCTGAAACTGCTTAAGAATTCCAAATAGCCGGAGGATATAGATGGTGTCTATGTGTTTCTGATTGCATGTCAATGTCCACAAACCTTGACCATGTCTGTTGAAGCTGTTGAAGAAATTAAACATTCACTGCATGTTGTAACTTGCAAGTTGTTCCTTGTCAACTCATTCATCAGTTTGTAAAACCGTGAGTAATAAGACTCCATGGATTCTCCATCACGAGAAGTAAACTTCCCAAATTCCCAGAACAGATTAGTCTTGACGTCTTGAATGTTCAATGATTTCACCCTGTTGTATCTTCAATGGTTGTCCACATCCATTAGCAGTGTTGCAGCAAGTCAAAACATTGAGTAGATTTCATCTCCAATAACCATTAGAAGCAAGAAAATAGCTTCCTTTTCAGCTTTAAAATACAGTTTGTTCTCTTCAGACATGTTGTGTACTGTCTCAGCTTTCTCTGTTCTGGTACGCCTGCTGGAGCATTACTGTTGTCAGCAACAGCTTCAATTACTACGCTAGTTAGCTTGTATGGACCATCAAATATGCATTTCCTCAGATATTCACCGTTTGCTTTAGTGTCAATGTATCGTAGAAAATGTGAACGCCACTGAGAATATCTTCCTGGTCCAAGCATCGGTGGACGATCTTTTGAACCAGCTGCCATGATATTGTTTGTCCATATTGACTTATCTGTTAGGATGTATGACTGGAGTAGACAGAGAAATGAATGGTTATGAATTATTAAAGTGTGAAAGTTATTGGATCTTAAGTGGATATGATGTGAATAAAATTGTTTTGTATGCAATTCACTTCACAAGGAGTAAAGTACTAAGTGATTTTACTCGTCTATGATCAAAACCAACAAATGATTAACGGGATTTTACAAGATCAATAGATAAACCGTAAATGAATAATCGATTGATGTTAATGTGTGTTTGTTGAAATGTTCTAAGTCCTTTTAAGTCCTTTGTTTGTTGTTTGATTTGATGTTTTGTTATGTTTAGACAATGATTGTTTGTTAAGTCCAAAATGACGTTTTCTCAGTCCCTTGAGGGTTTGTTTGTCTAAGGAAGGTCCAATTTATAGCAAGCTCAATGAAGAACATTTGTCAAATCTCAAACCAAGAATGTTTGGCAAAAGCAACTGTTGAGATTTGGTCAAAAGGCAGTGGTTGAGATTTGGTCAAAAGGCAATGTTGAGATTTGGTCAAAAGGCAATGTTGAGATTTGGTCAAAAGGCAATGTTGAATTGGTCAAAAGGCAGTGGTGAGATTGGTCAAAAAGGCAATGTTGAATTTGGTCAGACGGCAATGTTGAGATTTGGTAAAAGGTACAATATGAGATTTGGTCAAAAATGCAATATTGAGATTTTGGGTCCAAGAAGGCAATGGTTGAGATTTGGTCAAAACGCAATGAATCTTGGAGACAAAACGCAATGAAGTCTGATCTTGGCAGAGTTTCTTCTCGTCAACAAACGCAATAATAGACTTCAAATTAGGCAAAACGCAACCAATGAGCAAAACGCAACCAAGATCAAAACCCAACCATTGATCAAAACGCAACCAATGATCAAAACGCAACCAATGATAAAAACGCAACCAAGATCAAAACGCAACCATTGATCAAAATGCAACCAATGATCAAAACGCAACCAAGATCAAAACGCAACCATTGATCAAAACGCAACCAATGATCAAAACGCAACCAATGATCAAAACGCAACCAAGAACTTTGCCAGAGAGTCAAAATGCAACGACGAAATATACGACTTTTTCCACCAAAAATCGCCTAAAAATCACCCTTTTTGACCTTTTAAATTGATTTCTCTTGCACAATTAGTTACCTTATGCCTAGATTTTGCTTGATAACAAAAACATTCACACATCTAAGCACAAAAATCCAGGTTTGATTTTTTTTTCCGCTTCAAATGACACACGAATTTGATCTTTTTGAACCACAAGAATCAACTACGAATCCACACGTAGCTCTGATGCCAATTGTAGGATCCCGTTAACACTTCATATAACACATATGATGCACGAATTTGTAACAAGAAATTAGAAAGAAAGATGGTGGTGTAGAGAGAGAGAAAGAAGAGAGAGATGAGAGAATTGAGAGAAAAGATATTTATTAAAATGAGAAGAGATATTTTTCTAAGTGAAAAATATCTATATATACCCCTACACATTTAATGTGACGCGCGGGATATTTAACTAGGACTCGAGCTCGGGTTTTGCTTGGGATTAAACCCGAAACATATACAATATTAGTTTAACTATCGAGCCCGATTCCCGATAATATTCTATTACAACATTAACTAATTAATTGACCGAGACTTAAATACATAATGAACGAACTTTATGTTCGACTCAATATTTTGAGTCTAACATCTTTAGAAGGCATGATCATTTGTATTGTCTGACGGGTTTGTTCGATTTTATGAAGTTTGTTTTCACAATCATTCAATCTTTGCAAACAATTTTCATTTTCTAAATCCTTGTTACGCACACACTCTTCCAATTCTGAAATTTTCATTTGTTTTTCTAAAATTTTCTCTTGAAGCCTCAGCACATTATTATTCATCTCAACTAATTGACGACTCATATTATCAAATAAAATCTCTTGTTCATCAATCTTTTTCCTATGTTGTTTATCATTATCACAAAGAGCAGAATATCTAATCATATATTGATATCTTTCTTCCTCAAGTTTAGCATATTGTGCTTGACATTCAGTGTAAGTATCAATCACAACATGTTTGACTTTGAGTTGTTCTTGTAAAACTTCTGTTTGAGCAAGCAAATCAACATTCGTTTAGTTCAACACTTTTATTTGTTCATTAAATTCATTGTTTTTCTCCTCAAAAGTGTTTACTTGATTCTTTAAAACATCATATTTATCTTGTAAATCCTTGTTTTGATTTTCTAAATCTTTGCTTTGTTGATTCTCTTTCTCAATATGTTTATGACATTTAGCAATCTTTTGGTTAAACTTCTTAATCAAGTTATCAACTAAATGATCTTTGTCTTCAGAATCATTATGATCAACTTCTGACTGATCATGATCTGTTTGAGATACAATATGATTTTCATTAAAATTTTCAGTAGCAAATTCTATTGCATCATGAAAAATTTCTTGATCATCATCATTGTCCAAAAATAAACCATAATTTGTAGAGTTATTATAATATTCTGAAGTTTCATATTCAGATTCACTTTCAGACTCAGATGTGTAATAAGATACCTCAGCAATGGTTTCTTCTGCAGATAATGAACTTTCCTCTGAGTCTGAAAGAACCTTTTCCATTTTAGCCATGAAGACCATATTTGCATTGATCTCTTAATTTGAATCACTACTGGACTCCATCCAAGCTTGGTCCTCAGCAAGAAGCACTTGCTCATCCCTATCTTTCTTTGCTAGCAACATCTTTGTCTTGTAGTAGTTATAGTCTTTGACCTTTGCTTTCTTGCAGTCTTTGGCAAAATGTCCTTCATTCTTGCAATTATAGCACTTAACTTTGCTCATATCTCGTTTCTTCTCATAAACTTTCTTATCCTCTTTCTTTTCTTCTGACTTCACGTACTCTGGTTTCTTGTTTGCTAAAGAAAAAGCTGAAGAAGTTCTCAAATTGTTGTTTGTTGGCTTAGCATAATACTTTTTTCGATTAAAAGCTTTTGCTAACAACGCGGTAATATTTTTTAAATCACTGATATCTTCATCATCACTTCCTTCAGACTCCTATTGAACTACAACTTTCTCTTTGCATTCGCTCACTTTTGTTTTCTCAGCAACCAACGCTAATGGATCTGAAGTAACCACAACAACTTTCTTCTTATATCCCATAGCATCATTCACATCACCTTGGTTTTGCTTCAGAATGATGTAAAGAGCATCAATATTGATATCCATTAAGTTCTTGGTTTGCCTCATCAGTGTACCATATTGTTTCCATTCTGGTTGCAAATTGTTCAAGAACTTGTAATTCAACTCACAATTATCTTTCTTATAACCACACTTCTTCAAATCATTAATCACTTGTAAGTAATGAAGATAAGTATCAAGCAATTGTTCTCCTTCAGTAGCTTTGAAAGTCTCATACTCATACAAAATTGCAGCTTTCCTATCTTGTTCACCATACTCAGAACCACGCATCTGCCTTTCAAGAGCATCCCATAAATCTTTAGCAGTATCGTTGCTATCAATGAGAGAATAAATGTCATTTGGAAGCCCTTGAATCAAAAGAGATCTTGCAAGACGATCAATCTTTCGAGTCTTTTTCTCTTCAATGGTCCAAAATTGGGGATCTTTGAGAGTAGGAGGTGCATTCGGTGTAGTTCCAGCAAGTGACACTTGAGCAACAACAGGCAATGGGTGATCACCATTCTTAATAGAATTTATCATTGCTTCACCATCCATTTGCTCTTCAAGATAGTTCATAAACCGTTCACGCCACTGAGAGTATTCACCCCGATACAACAACGGAATCCGCATTGTCGAACCAACCGTAATTACGTCTCGACTCATCTTGTCTCAAACAAAAATCCCGATCCTCAACGAATAATCCGAACAAGCTCGCTCAATAAATCTCCACAAACTAATTAATTAACTTGCGCAAACAAAAATTATTTAATTCGCAAGAAAAAATATCCGTAGACAAAAACAAAAAAAAATATCTAACTAAAAATTTTAAGAATAATATTATTTATTTATTTTATTTATATTTTTTTATGAACAACACTACTACTAAAAATATGTCTCTACTAAAAAAAATGTTTCTACTAAAAAATTATTTAAGCTCAATTAAAATCGTAGACTAAAACTAATCCCAAAAAATATACTCCAAAATTATAATCAATTTTCGGATAATCGAACCGCAATCAAAATCGTTGTCAAAAAGTTTACCTATATACTAAAGAGCATCATGCTTGGAGACAAAATAGCTACTGTTTCTCCTATGGGCTTATATTGGCCCATACTTTGAGCCATCACCTCATTTTGATCCAGTCATCCCTTTTTTATCCCTTTGCTTCTCCTTTTCTTTGTATATATGATAAACTCTTGAAGAATCTAGACACATCCTCCTCTCAAATCCACCGCCTCCCATACCTCTCTCAAATCCATTGCTAAGATGAAAGCAAAGGAACAATATGTGACTCTCTGACACCGGTAACCTCTCACGACTCTTCTTTCGATTCATGGATTTGGGGTCTCGATTGAAGCGGTGGTGAGGCCCACAGTCAATCGGAACAACAATCATCGGAGTCACCTACAATGGTGAAGTGATTCTTGGGGCTGATTCAAGAACTATCACCGGTATGGAGAGGTTTTGTTTATAATTTTTGATTTTTCATGCAATTAAGGTGATTTTATTAAGTGGGTATT